>RJWT010047152.1:0-11346 GCA_004365215.1 Cuniculus paca | reverse complement strand
GGCGGCGGCGGCGGCGGGCGGGCCGGACCCACCTGGATCTGCAGCGGCACCAGGCGCAGCTTGCAGCGCGCGCTCACCGCGAAGCCCTTGGGCAGGTCCACGTACTGGCCCCACTCCTCGGCGAAGAGCTGCACCACGAACTTGCGGTGCCGGTCGATCTGGTCGCCGTACAGGCTGAGGAACTTCTGGATGAGCAGCTCGGAGCCCGCGCCGTGCGGCACCGACGAGGGCCGCGCGAAGACGGAGAAGCAGAAGAGCACCGGCACCGCGCCCGACGGGGGCCCCGCGCCCGCGCCCGCGCCCGCGCCGCCCGCCAGCTCCGCGGCCGAGAGCTCCGCCGCCGCCGCCGCCATGTTCCCTCGATGCGCGCGTCGGAGCGCGGCCGCCGCGGGGCGGGCGCGGGGGCGGAGAAGCGAGGAAGCGGGGGGCGGGAGAGGGGGCGCGGCGGGCGGCAGAGGGGGCGCGGCGGGCTGGCTCTCCCCGCCCCGGCGGAGGCGGACCCGCGGGGCCGCGGAGGGAAGCGCGCCTGCGCCGCCGGTCCCACCCGGTCCGGTCCGCGCTGCCTGCCCCTGCCCTCGGGCTCGGGCTCGGGCTCGGGCTCCGGCTCCCTCCCTCCGCGCCGGCTCCGGCTGTCTCCGCCTCCGCCTCCGCCGCTGCCCAGCCGGCCGGGAGCCAGGCGGCGCCCTCGGCCACGGCTGCGCCTCGCGTCGCCCGCGCGGACGCACAGCTGCGCGGAGGAGAGCGGGGGCCGGAGCGCGCCGGGGACCCCCGCTGTCCACCCGCAGGCCGCAGAGCGGGTACCCCGCTGACTGACGCGAGGGCTCGCCTCGGCACTTAGGGAACTGCGACGTATCAAAGGGCTCGGGAGCAAAAGCTCCGGACTTTTATTCGAACAGAGGCTCCCTGTTCTGGAGTGAGCCTAAGTGAGGCCGTAAAGGAAAAGGATCGTATTACGCACCTCACCGTAGGAGATGGGCTAACGAATTAGAAAAGCAGACCTGAACTAAGTTTTCTTAGCATCGGACCCTGGAGTACGCTCTTGAGTATACATATAAAGTTAGATTATAAAGCAGTAACTTGAAAGGCAGCCTTTCTCGACTAGCACTGTTGACTTTCAGAATTGACCGTTCTTGGAGGGGGTTATCGGATACGTTTGTAAGATGTGGAAGCTCATCGTGGGTCTCTGCCCTCGCGGGATGTGGTGTGACCAACTCCTCCACGGTCACGACACTCGAAAGTATTTCAAGATATGGGGCTGGGGGGGCAGTTAAGAACCACATAGCGTTAAAGATTATGCCAAAACCATCCATCCTCTGGTCTCATTTGTACCCAAGGTAACGAAAATACCCTGATTCTCATCAACCTTTGAGAGATATCATTTATAACTATTACCTCAATGTGTCAGACCCGAACTGATAGTTTTGCAAACGTTACTCCATTCCACGCATACGTAAATATGCGCATGTGCTAATTTGTGCTAATAAAAGAAAGCTACCTCCTCTAGATGGACTGATTAGAAAAGGGAACCTAATCTGGGTGGACTAATAACAAAAATGTTCTGTTCCCCCACCGAAACCTTCCGGAACATAACAGATTGGAGATTAGAGATTAACTGGGGCTTGAGAACTCAACAACTGCGTTTGCATTTCTACAGTCTTCTATAGTGGCCCTGAATCAACATACTTCCTTCTACTTAGTTTTTTATTTTTTTTTAATACATAAATGTTTGACTTTCAGTAAGGAAACAGATTTCATGTCTACTGTGCTACTTGAGATTGACCTTTGGATGCCTAACTGAATGATGCAGTCTCTTTATCAATGGTGCATTAATAAAATAGATGTTCGATGGGCACATTCATATTTATTGAGGTCCAGCAGTGTCTCAGGCAGTGTGTCACGGTGTTACTAGAAAAGGAACATTAGTGTTCATTTTACTTACAAATTGCACTTCTCCAGAGTCTGTCAGAGTGGTAACTGAAATAACTTTTGTAAATGTTTTAGGAAGGAATCAGTGCATGAGATATTCTAACAGCAACTAGAATAAAACTCTTAGTTAATAAAATCATTTTTATGGATAAAATGCTCAAAATGACCTCAGAGAGGACTCTCCAGGAGTTTGCTAATTAAAATTTAAGTACTTGCTTTCAGAATTTATATTCCAAGCAATTCAAGAAGTTAGATTATGCCGTATAGATTAATACATTAATATACTACAAAAACGAAGTCAGAAATCTCAGTGGATTAGCAAAACAAAGACTTGATTCTCACTCTTTCTCGTGAACACGACTTCTGACAAGCTGATCACCTTTTTTATTCTGAGCCATAATCTCCATTTCATCTCTTGGATATTACAGCGTCATATTTCTCTTTCCGCGTCATTTTCACACCCTTTTCATGTTTTCCTCATTCCCCAAACCTGTAAATATTTAAGTGCAGCGGGGCTTAATCCTCACACCTGTTCTCTCTGAACTCCTGGCTTTACCATCTGTATGCCTCTCACATTGATATCATCTAGGATCTCAGCTCTGAGCTCCAGATTTAATCCCTTCCTCCGCGTGTCTGCTTGGATAGCTCATAGCTCACATTCGACATGACCAAACAAAACTTGGGGTTTTGCCTTTTTCGTGAAAAATCTCCTTCTACTGTTAACTTCTAAGCCAATGACGATCTCATTTTAGTCACTGAGTAGGCTATCCAAGACTTTATCTGTTAATTTTCTCCTTTTTCTGTCCCACCTCCAGTCTATCGCAAGACCAACTCCTGTCATCCACACCAGCACTACAACCTGAGACCTTCATTTGATAACTACTTGTCATAAATGGTGTCCACTGTGACTTTTGCACCTGTTTATGCAATTTACATTGACTTTTGCAGTCCATTTACCATATGACAGAGTGGTACTTTAAAAACATAATTTTAGACTATGTCACAGCTCTCATCAAAATCCTCTAGTTTATAGAACAAACCTCAAGAAATCCACATGTTGAAATTAAAGCTACAGAACTTTAAAAGAATTTATTATATGCATAGTTTAAGAACTTAAAGGAAAGGATGGTCATGAGAGAGCAGACAGGGAACATTGCATAATAGAAATAACAATAATAACCAAATACATCTTAAGACTGCAACATACGAGTTGCAGAAAAATGGTTTGTGAAATTGTAAACAGATTAAGAGAAATTGTGTAATGTGAAGAACAGATTGTGAAAGTATGTAGACAGATTTAGTGATTCATAAGACTCTCTCAAACAATCTAACCTATGTGTGATTGGAGTTCAAGAGGGAAAAGCAAAAACAGTGCAGCAGAAGAAGTATTTGAAGATATAACGTAAAAAAAAAAATAGCACTTCTTTTGAAGTCTTCAGCATGCTAATTCTTATCTCAGAATCTACTTTCCAGGGAAACAAATCTGTGATGTTTAGTGTCAGGAATAACACCCAAAAAAAAAAAAAAAGGCAAGGGGATGAAATTTCAGAGTGAGATCACCCACTGTGAGGATGATAAAGAATACCTCACCACCAACACCCGTGATGCACAAACAATCCAGCAATTGTTAGCACTTTGACCAACAGTAAACTGGGATTGTATATTAGTGGGCAAGGATGCTGTAACTGTATCCAACAGAGCAAAATATGGGAGAAATATGAATTATAACCAGAAAGGTAATCAGGCTTAGTAATAATATAATCCCAGTATTCTGGGAGGTCAAGGCAGGAGGACCACAAGTTTGAGACAAACCTGGGAAAATTAGGTACTTAGCTTCTGTCTCAAAATAAAAATATTGGGAAATGTAGCTCAGGGTGAAAGCCCTTAATTCAATCTCCACTACCACCAGGTGAATGACAAGGACAAAGAGAAGAAGGCAGGTAGGGGAAGAAGGAAGGGAGAGAGGGAGAGAAGGGAATAAAAGAATTAAGTGACAATTGCAAAGCTTGACTGACATTTTAGAAAAAGATGATAAAAAGACAATTGGCAACTGAAAGTCAAGCATGAAAACCTGAAGGCTTTTTTGGCAGCAACTACAGTCACTTCTTTCAGTGAGAAGATAAGAAAGCTGAGAACTATGACTAGGATTTACTAATGAGAGTAGCATATTTCAAAAGAAGGTTAAACTCTTAAAAAATGAATATTTGCTCCTCCATGACCTGGATCTTGATTGAGAAATAGGATCGTGCAACCTTCTTTGGGTTTAGTGACTAGCATTTCCTCATGTCTTAAAAATAATATAGTTGTTTTTCCCCAGAAAGACACTAGCCCACCCATAATCTTTACCTGCCTTCTCTCCTGGTGCCTATGCACAGATAGGGTTAATTGACCACAGGACCTGTCCATAGATATGCTGGGCATGATAAGGAAAGAAAGAGACCATATCACAAAGAAACTCTGGAATCTAATCAGTACATATCAGCAGGAGCTGAGAGATTATGTATGGTAATGAATTCTGAATGTGTATGATCAAGGATGTGGAACAAAACTTTGTCATTTAGGAAACACTCTATCAAGAACAAAAGAGTTTAACACCCTCCTAAGGCACTTGTCAGTCTGAATACAGTGCTTCTAGGGCTGCTTCTAAACAGCCATAAATACACACTTTTACCCAGAGCCTTTGTTAATTGTCTTTCTTGAAAAGACATAAACTATCTGGACATCCTGCATAATATCACATTTTCCCGCTGTATCAACATCATTCTAACTGGACAAGATGAACAAAAAGTGACTATTCATGGAAGTCCTTGGTAAGACACAAGTGCCTCGGAGGGGAAAGACAATCTCAAAGAAATTTCATAGAACCAAAACATCAGTATAATCTTAGAGTCCAGGGTCAGAAAGCATTCTAAAACATTTCTTCCAAAGTGTAGGACAACTTATGACTTTTTACACTTGCACTTCACACCATGAATAAGAAAGCACAATGTTTACAACAGCATTTTGGATCATAGAGCAAATACATACCACAACCAAGAATAATGCTCTAACCCACTCTGCGAGTCATAAAATGTCGTCGCTTTAAGTGGGACTCAGTGAAACACGTAGAGCTTTGCTGTAAATCCAGGAGCTAGTAGGCTGTATCATCTGACATATCCTATGATATTGAAAATAGCAGTGATACAGAAAGATGCCATTAGATTTATGGCAAATACTCATCCAAGAATTACAGTGCAGACATCCAAGAACAAGTTGATGCCATTTTTAGAAAAAGAAAATTTGTATTGTTTTGGTAGTCTTTTGACTGTGTAGATAGCACCAGCCATCCTGAGCTGATTTCAGACATACCAAGATAATAAAGTCAGTCCAGCTCAGAAAAATTCCATAGGAAAATTGAAGTGGTCCATCTGGCATCAGGCACCAAAAAGACTGGTCAAAATATGTGGTCTGTGACCAGTGCCTCTCCCTCGAGTTACATGGAGGACTCCTTTATCACCAGTGGATAGCAAAATGTGTGAGCCTGGCTCACAAATGGACTGGCTCAGTATGTCGGTGTAATCTCGGAAAAGACAAAAATAGGAGAGCTAGTCCTCCCTTTTTGCATTAACCTGATAAATTACTTTGTGTGGAGAGAAAGTTGTGTGAACTGAGCTCAGGAAATATACAAATTCATGGGCAGAGGCAAATCTGGCAGGAAAAGGATTAGTAGATCTGCTGCAAAGGCAGCATGAAATAGAGATGCATAAACATATACGTGAGAACAAGCACAAAGTACAACCATTTTTATAATGCATAGTGATCTTACCAAGAAAAACCACCATAGAAACAACACTACACCACCAGGAAGACAACCAGGGTATATAAACAACTTCTATTAATCAATAATAAGACAAACAACTCAACTAAAATAGGAGAAAAGACTCAGTCACACTATAAAAGATACATGAATGTCCAACAAGCACCTGAGAAAGTGCCTAACATCTGTACCAGTCAGGACAATGCAGATTAGGTCTACAAAAAAATGTTAAGTGACTGTTGCTATGGCATCTAAAATTAAAAGACAATGACAACAATATGGAGCTAACATTTTATACAGTGTAGTGGGTATATAAAATGACATAATCACTTTGGAAAAATTGATATGATAGCACTTAGATGGTCAAATATCATCTGTTGTTTTAATAAATCCAATCCTAAGAATTATGCAAGAAAATGGGAAGCATGTCCACCAAAAGACTTACATATAAATACTCATGCATATAAATTGACAGTATTTGAAAACTGAAGATAACTCTAATATCCCTCAGACTCAATCATACATTCACATAATGGAGTAATAAGCAGAAATACAAAAGAATGAATATCCTATACATACAACAATATGGATAAATCCAAAAATGTCAGGCACAAAATAATAAGTGTTGTAAGATTTCATTTATACAAGGCTCAAGACAGACAAAAGGAAACTCTGGTGATGAAAAGCAGAAAAAATTGTCCCTTATGGGGTGGCTGAACTGATTGGAAGGGGTCACAGGAGAGTTTTTGTGCTGGAAATACCGTATATTGCAGTTGTGTGCTTAAGATCTGTGAATTTTAATGTGAATAAATTTTTATTCTAAAAGTGAAATCCAATTTGTATGTCTCCGATCCTAATTCTTACAGTCACTTGGTATTCCAGCTTCATTGAGCCTTCCTGTTCTAGTCTTTGGTACCTGTCATTCTTTCTTATCCAAGATAGCCACACATCTTTTACTTATTTAATTTAGCTCTATGTTCAAATCTGTTCCTCAAATCAAAGAGGCCTTCCTTAACTGTGTTATCTGCAATACCAAATATTATAATTACAATCTATGCCTTTTTTCTGTTTCATTTTTCTTAGATTTTTTCATCATTTGTACATATTACGAACACAGAGATGTATTCATTTTGTTCACTGCTTGTCACAACCTCTGGAAGACTGACACTGCCAATATTTGTTGAACAGTTGTTATACAGAATATATCTTCAATCTAGCTACATCCAAAGAAATCAAAGCTATGTTTAACCAAACACGCTATTGTAAATGATTTCTTTTTGTCTACATCATAAATTAATCCTGGGATACCTGTTATCAAAGGACCACTAGATTTACCCACCAGGCTCCAGACAAGATTTTCTGACTCCATTTGTATTTTCTGAATCTGTAATGAGACACAAAAGAAAATGAAATACGGAAGCAGCTTGCGCATCCTTCTTCATGGGGAATTCTGACAACACTCTTCAAAGAAAAGAAAGAGTATTAAGATGGAATTTTATATATAGATGCAGTGTGGTACAATCAATTGATTCAAAGAGCTGCCAAATACATTTCAGAATCAGGAAAGACCTTATTAAATATCTAGTAAAGATTATATAGCAAAAACTATTGCTGGGATATTTATTATTATGTTATTATAATGCCACTAGATGCTCTTACACTTGATTTTTTGCCTGTTCAGCTATGACTATCACCTATCATGTTATTCAAACTTGCATTAATATGAAAATGAAATGCTTGAAGTTTTTCATCTATTTATTCAATCAATAAATATGCAAACTAAAGGTTCTGTGATGAATGAGAAGGATAATTCTCTTTCTCTTATGGAATTTACAGTCTCCTGGGTTGGGTAGACAATAAACATAAAAACAAATAAATGAGGTAACTCTATTTAATGATAAACCTAAGAAGAAAATGCCATAGACCCCAGCTCAGAGGGATAAAGGTTTTAGGATTGTTTAAATTGATGATCTATAATCTACTTTCTTTAGAAGGAAACATTTCAAACCAAGATCGAAGTGGTAAGAAAAAGCACTCCAGAGAGGGAAGAACAAGTAGGGGGTTTTAGTAACAAGCACAATGTGTTTAAGGAATGCTGTGGTCCTAAGTGGAACACTAAATTGCACGCGGTATAACCAGTGAGATGAGTTATAGTTACATCCAGTAGAATTTTGAAAGGTATCTAAAAATTTAGTGTTATTCTGAATGAGACCATTAATAAAGGAAACAACATAGCCTAAATTATCATTTTAATAGATACGTCTTGCTACTCTCTGTAGAATTGCATGAAGGGGGTCAAAATAGAAAGACTGACTTGGTCAGTTTTTACAGGTATGGCTAGATGGCATATCATTGTAGGGCAGGGGCTCTTGGCCTGGGTGATTTTTACTCTACAGCATATTTGGATTGTCTGGAAATATTTTTGGTTGTCATAATTGGGAACAGGGGTGCCACTGGTATCTACTGTTTGAGGTCAGGATTAGTGCTAAAAACACAAGAATGAAAAATGATTTAATCCAAAATATCAGCTGTGCCAAGGTTAAGGAATCCTACTTCAGAAAATTAGTACTATAAATGGAAATGATAGATGGATGTCCTATTGTGTTAGAGGCAATTGCAAGAAAATCTTTGTATAAATTAGTTGTGGGAGATCAGGAGAAGGCAGAAATTCGCACTGACTTCTGGTTTAAGTATTGGGCAATGCCCTGGTGCCATTACTGAGATGAATAATAGGAGAGAAATATGTGATTGGAAACAGTGAGTTCTGTTTTGACTGCATTGAGTTTGTGATGATTATTAGGCATCAAAAGTAGGTGATAGTTGCATATATTAGACAGAATCTCATAGGAGAGAAGGTTCACTATATAAATATAAGACTCCCTATGCAAAGAAGATATTTTAAATGTAAGAACTGGTGAGATTCCTAAAAGGAAGATAATAGCTAGTGGAAAATAAGGCCAATGACAGAGTTAAGGTTGAATAAAGGAGATGGAGGTAGAAATGAGATTGGTAAGGACAGACATTGAGGCACGCTGGGCACTGAAATAATGAAAAGTAAGAAAAATATCTTAATATTAAATTGAGATGAATGAAATTGCCCAAATAACTTTAGCCCTACAAAAACATAAAATTTAGGTTTCAAACTATAGGAAAAAAGAATGAACTATATTAAATACTTCTAAAATGTCAAGTATAATGAAAAATATGAGTCTAAAGGTAACTTTGACAAGACCAGTTCCAGTGGAATAGAAGGGAATCAAATCCAATCCTATTGAATTTAATGAGCCAATTGCCAATGAGAACTGAGTCAGCCAGTTCTTTAGAGTAGAAGGACATGGGCTCAAAAGAGTTTCTTAAAGGCAGGAAGTACATTAGATTCCATTTCAATGCTGGTGGGAATTAGCCAGAAGGAAAGGGCAGGTTTTTGGTATATTGGAAGAGAGGACAACTAAAACATGAAAAGAATGAAATCCAGGGCACTGAACAGGGCTGGGCTCCTGTGGGATGAGGGACATTTATTTTATTGAAACTGGCAAGCAGAGAATGTGGGTAAAAACAGGTAGGTAAGTCATTTTGAAATATGAAAATGAATGTTTTGTTTGTCTACATTTTCTTTTTGTTATGTATAATTTGTGTACTATTTTAAATGTCTGTTATCCTCATTTCTTAGAATAGCTTAGATATACAAGGCAACCACAATTTTGACCTGCCCTGGTATTCCTAGCTCAGTTTTATTTTCTTTCCAAAGAATATACTTTCAGAGACATATTTCTATTTTAGTACACCATGACCATCTTTTGGGGATAGAAAGATGTTTGTGACTCATTATATTTTGAACTCCAGAATTTCCATGTATCTTGTCAGAAAGTTTCAGTCCAGAACTAAGTCTGGTTCATTTTTCAATAAGTGGACTCCTGGAAAGGAAAGAAAAAAGGGAAAATTATACTCTCTTTCCCAAACCCTGAACTCTCATTATCTCTAAAATTTATCTTATGATCTTGAAATTATACAGCCTGACACAGTTGAGTGACTACTTTCACTTACCACATTTTGTCTGGCTTTAATTTCTCTAGATTTACTTGTGACTGTCTTGGAATTCTTTGTCACAATATTGTCGTCAACCCCACTGCAAATGAGCATGAGGGGACATGTTGCAAATGAGCATGGCCCCCTTAGTAAATGCAGTTTTATTTCTCATTCTTTACCTGAAATTTCAGACAGCCCTTCAGGTTAGCACAGCATTTAGCACTCACATGCTTGTTCTTACCACAGGCTCCCCCTGAGTTCTGAAGGCCTTTGTCCCTCAGGGGCTTCCGTTCCAGAATTATGCTAATGCCACCCCTATATTGGCAATTTCCTGCTACTGGATCTTTCTCATAGGGTCATGGTATTTGTTTTTTCTAAGTGAGAAGTTAATAAAATAACTCCTTTCTTCTTCTATTACACATGTCAACCCATTTTTCTCCTCCATATAGAAAGAAAATTTCTTCAAAAAATATGATTCAACTTCTCCATTTAATTAACTCACAACACACCTTCTGCTTTCCTCAGTTCAACAAGTCTGGTCTAATGAAGGTTGCCAGTGTTCTCATTATTACCAAATTCCATGATCATGTCTATGATTCAAGGGTCTATGGACCCCACTCAATAACATACTTGGCCTATCTCTGACCATTCTCTATTTTTTGAAATCCTGTTATGTTACAGCTGCCACTGTATTATATTTTCCTGATTTTTTTGCCACTTGTTTACACCAGTTTTTATTTTTCTAACCTTGTTGTTCTTCCATTATCTGCCTTTTAAATGTCAACATTCGTAGGCCTCAGTCCAGAGTTTTCTTCTTTTCCTAACTAATGCCTAATCCACACTTTACCTGCTGCAACATCCAAGTTTATATCGTAGAGCTTACTCTTTCCTGTGATTAGGACTTAATGTGTCAACATGCTTACTTGACTTCTCCTTTTGAGTATCTGCAGGACTTCTCAGATATACGATGATCAAAGTAGACCTCTTGATTTAATCCAATATACATTTTTCCTCAAAGTCTTCTCCAAGTTAGAAGTGTAATCACTTTTAATTGGTGATCAAACTAGAAACCTATAAGGCATTCTTTACTTATCATTTAATCAGCAAAGTTCATTGTTTCTACCAACCACTTTTTCTCAGGTCATTGATTTTTATCTACTCCACTGCAGTCACTGGAGTCAAAGCTCACCAGGTCTCTCCTGGATTACTGCTATGTAGCTTCCTCCTTTCAGCTCTTGCCTCCTAATCCACATGCTACCCAACAGAGTGAACAGTTGAAAATGTAAATGAGGGCAATTCATTTCTCTCCTTAAATTCCTCTTCAGTTTTTCTCACTGTATTTAAAAGAAAATGAAATCCGTCTCCTTCTTGTGGATACACATGGTAGTTTCTGCTTTTTCCTCTCCTCTCATCCCTGATTTCTACTATGACGGTCACACTGGATTAAAAATTTTAAAACAGTGTATCCACTCTGCTTATAAGGTGTTTGCCCCAAAATTTTCCCTTGCTAGACTTATTCTTAAATTTCAGGTCTATCTAAAATAAATTTCTTCAATCAAATCTCCTACCCTTGTTGCAATTTTGTTTTTATTTTTTCT
>RJWT010047151.1:0-11346 GCA_004365215.1 Cuniculus paca | reverse complement strand
GGGGAATAATGAGGGAAGGAGAAAGGCCTGGAAGGTAGAATTGGAGTGTGTGAAGTATGTTGAATGTGAGGCTAAAATAGAGATTGTAGATCATTCTGTTAGTGAGGGGGAACCCTTGCAGGGCCTCCTCTGTGTAGGATAGATACAAAGACGGGGTTAAAATGAAAGAATCATTTCTGGGGGTTAATATCACAACTGTGCTCTGGCCATATTGGAAAGGGTGGGAACCAGAGTTAGAGAGACAAGAGGTTTGAATGAATAGTATAATTAATTTTAGAATCAGCACAGTAATATTGACAATTATGGCAGATTTTTTTAAAGTAAGTTATACTTACAAAAAGGTACTCTGTCATAGGTGTATAGCTCAGTGCACTTTCAAACTGAACGCTCAGTTAGCTGACAAGCACTCAGATCAAGAAACAAAATATTGCTTCTCATCTTGAAGACGTAAGTGTAGGCAGAGAGTTCATGAACAAGACTCAAACTGCATGGGAAATACTTCAAAGAATCAACAACTGGGATCTCATCTAATTAACAAGCTTTTTGCACATCAAAAGAAATCACCAGCAGAGTGAAAAGAACCCACAGAGTGGGAAAAAATTTTAACCAATTGCCCCTCAGACAAAGGACCTCTATCTAGAACATACAAAGAATTGAAAAAATTCAGACCCTCCCCAATTCAAAGATCCAGTCCAAAAATGGCATCTGAGATGAATATACACTTCTCAGATGAAGAAATACAAATGGCAAATACATATATGAAAAAAAGTTCAACATATTGATCATTCAAGAGATGCAAATTAATATTGGGATTCTATCTTACTCCGGAAAAAATGGCTATCATCAAGAAATCATCAATAACAAATGCTGGGGATGCTGTGGGGAAAAAGGATCCCTTCCCCACCATTGGTAGGAGTATAGAGTGGTGCAACCACTATGGAAATCAGTATGGAGACGCCTCAAAAAGCTAGGATTAGAGGTCCCATTCGACCCAGCTATTCCCCTTCTGGGTATCTTACCAGAAGAATTAAAAACATCATACCACAGCAGCACAATTTGTAATAGCTAAATCCTGGAAACAATCCAAATGCTCGTAAGTCAAGGATTGGGTGATAAGATGTGATATTCTTATGCAGTGGAGTACTACTTAGCCATAAAAGATAAACTTGAAATATTTCTAGGTGAATGGATACAGCTTGAGACCATACTTAGAAGTGAAATAAATCAGATTCATATGTGTAAACATTATGTTGTCTCCCTGGTGTGGGAAATTGAAATAGTAAACAAGTCTAAAATGCACAATAGGTATTGTGAGGTGGAAAGAAATTGTTTAAAAGGTCAAAGGAACTAAGATGGATGAAAGGTGAAAGAAATGAGGTGAAGAAGCAAGGGAAAAGGGAGTAAAAAATGCAAGTTAGTTAGGTTAGTGTCTCAGTTCATAGAAAAGAAAGGTTTGTGGTAATACCAATTGAAGAATTTTTTATGCCCATATCTTGTACTCTGAGTAACTACTTTAAAGATAATTTGCAGTGTATTTTAACTATTGTTATTCTTCTATCTTGTGAAATTTTGTTTTACCTTTTTCCATAAAATAAATTTTAAAAATTTTTAAAAAATTGCTTCTCTTGGGCTTTCTTCTAGCCACAAGCCCTGCTTAAAAGCATAGCTTCTTGGGGTGGGGATATAGCTCAGCAGCAGCGCTGGCCTGGCAAGCACAATGTCATGAGTCCCAAAAAAAAAGCATTGATTGTTTTAACGTTTCTGGATATTTTATAAATGAAATACATTCGTGAGAGCATGCATACTGGCGTGTGTACCTGTGGATCGCTGGGCCCTGTGGCTGCACAGTGGAAGAGCTCCTGTGAGCTTGCCGCGATCCCTGGGCTCCCTCTGCAGTAGACGGGCGTTCAGTAGTTCAGTGTACGTTAGTATGTACCAGCAGTGCTCTGGGTTACACTAGGACTGAAATTGCTGGGTCATGAATATGCGTATGTTCAAGTTTTAGTAAATATGGCAAAGTGTTTTTCAAATAAGTCAGTATGCATTTGGCTGAAGACAGATCAAGGGTGTGCTGATTCACTGGAGATGGGAATGAATGGCGAAGAAGCATGAGTCAGACCCAGCATTTGACAGGTAGTGACTGAAAACTGCAGAATCATTGACAAAAATAGTTGAGCCAGTCTTTTTTAAATGCATGCATTTCTTTGCCTCTTTTAATAGAAGTACTGTACATAGAAGATAATTAACATTTCCTCGATGACTCAGAACCTTCATTATGAATGTCAATTATGTGCTGTGCTTTAACATACTGATGTCCCATGTTTATAGGGCCGAGGTTAAATGATTCCTGATGACCGTGCTTTCACTGTTACATTTGACTGGTTAAAATGTTTATTTTCCTCTTTCACCTTGAGGACACTTTGCAGTGCTTGCTGTAGTCACTGTTTCCTCATAGCTTCTAAGTTGCACTATTTCGATATGATTATGTGACTGTCCACCTTCTTGTAGTAATGTCTTCTAACAGTGTGACAGATATTTTCTGATGCTTGATTCACAGATGCAGTTTAGATCAGAGGTTGGCCACCTGGGGTCTATGGGCCAAATCCTACCTGCTGCTTGCTTTTGTAATAAGCTTAACTGCACTGTAGCCACAGTCTCCATTCTTGTAAGACTGCTTTTCTTCAATGGCAGAGCTGAGTAGTTAGAATAGATCCTTTGACTGCAAATCTAAAATATTTACTCTCAGATCTTTAATATCATGGAGCCTTTGAAAAATTCAGCTATAATCCTTGAGAAAACAAGAGTAAAGAGGCAAGTAATTCTTTGGTTTTATAGAAATATGCTTGACCTTCTAGCATCCCTAACAGGATCTTAGGGAATCTTAGGGATCCTCATCTACATATTATACTATTATTTTTATGGCCAGGGCTAGGTTTTCATTATGTTTGGGGCTGGTTTGTTTTGAGATAAGGTCTCCCTGCATAGCCCAGGATAGCCAGGAATCTTCCATCCTTCTGCCTCAGCTTCCTGAGTGCTGGAATTACAAGGGTACTGAACTCCCAGACTATTGGGTGTTGGTTGGTTGCTTGGTTGCTTGGTTGGATGGATGGATGGTTGGTTGGTTTTTTGACGTAGGGTCTTGCTGTGTAGTCCGGGCTAGTCTTGAAATCACTGTGTAGTCCAGGCTGGCCTCAAACTCACAGCAATTCTGCCTCAGCCTCCCAAGTGCTAGGATTACAGGCATGCATCACTATGCCTGGCTCCCAGCCTATTCTTTAAAAACCACTGAAATGTAATATAGTGCCTGTGATTCCAGCTACTCAGGAAGCTGAAGCAGGAGGATGGTGACTTCCAAGGCCAGCCTAGTCAACTTGATAAGATTCTTTCTCAAAATAAAAAATAAAAATGACTGGGGCTTTAACTCAGTAGTAGAGCACCCCTATGTTTGATCCCCAGTACTACAAACAATAAGTAAAAATAAGAATCACTGATATGGCAAATAGTGGATTCCTGCCATCCCTAAAGCTATGAAACTTTTTAAAAATTGTGATAAAATACATAACATGCACTTTACCATCTTAGCTTTTTTAAGTGTATAGCCCAGTGGTGCTCATTACCTGCACAGTGTTGTGAGGCCATTTCCACTGTTTCTAAAACATACTCATCACCATGAGTGGAAATTCCACAGCCATTAAACAGTGACTCTCACTCCTCATTCCCACCTTCTCAGCCCCTGGTAACTTCTGCTAATTTTTATTTTTTGTGTTTATTTTGTTTGCTCCCTGGTAACTGGTACTCTACTTTTCTGTCTTTATGTATCTACCTAGTCTAAATTTTCACATGGGTGAAATCGTACATTTGTCCCTTTGTGCCTGGCTTCTTTTACTTAGGATAATGTTTTTAAAATTCATCTATGTTGTAAGAGACACTTTTTTTTTCTTTTTTAATCTTTTCATCACTAGGTACACTAGGGCTGTTTACTTGTGGCTATTGTAAATCATGCTGCTCTGAAAATTGGTATACAGTACTAATATGTATTTTAGTCCCTATTTTCAAATCTTTTGTTACATTCATAGAAGTGGACATGCTAGTAATTTTGTTTAACTTTTTGAGGAACAGCCAAACTGTTATCCACATGGCTATATTTATATTCCTATGAGCAGTGTACAAGGATTTTTCTTCCCCACAGTATCACCAATACTTACTATTTTCCATTTTCTAAATTATACCTAGCATCCTAATACATAGTACATTAGAAAACTTGCAAACATTATCAACTCCATAGTTTTTAATTTGGTAATAATTTATAATTAACTATCAGAGTATCCTAATGAGATAGTTAACTAGTAATCCATGTCCCCTTATATTTTTTTCCACTCATATTTTCTCAGTGTTGCCATCAAAACTAATTTGAAAGGATTTGTCCTATAAGCACTCAAATGAACTGTTAAACTATGAAGTGGTTTCTCATATCAGTATCTAAAGATTTAAAATACATCATATAATCTATGTTTTAACTTTTTTGACTATAGTTATCTGATACGTGATATTTGAGATAGGAAAAACACCTGATGTGTTTGCTACTCTCACATACTTTTAGCACAACACTTCTAACACCAAATCGTCTATCATTCACCATCTGGGTAGCCTATAATTTGATTCTTTATTCTGATTACCTGGAGATAATGTCAGATTCCATTTGAGAGGCTCAGCGCCTTAAGGCTTCTTGCTCCCACTTCAGATGCCAACTGCAAATCCCAGGTTGTGAGCTCCTTTAGAAGTTTCATTCCCTTTTCAGCAGACTTAAACACAGGAAAGGCACAGCAGAAGGGCCCGGGTGAAGGAATGCTGCTCAGGTCATGATGGGCAGGAAACAGGGAAGAGAGGGGCCAGGGACAACACCCTCCCCAGTCATGCCCTCAGTGACCAGACCCCACCTCCTGATAGCAAGTTGGCTATAGCGCCCCCAAGATTCAGTCACCTTCCAAAAACCCTGCCTCTGAGTGCGGGAGATTCTTAGGAAACATTTAGGGCCAACCATAACACTAGTGCGAATCCAGATTCCCCAAGTCCCCTCCCTGATTCGGTTAATTTGCTAGAGCACTCAGAACACCAGGAAACGTTTCCTTATGTTTACCCATATGCTGTATCTACAAAGGAGATACAGCCAAGGTATGGTGGCAGAAGCGCAGAGCTCCGCGCCCTCGCCAGCCCCGGCCGTCTGGGCTCTTAGGGAGGCTTCTCACACAGGTATAATCAGCTAAATCATCGGCCACTGGTGATCAGTTCAGCCTTCAGCCCTTCTCCCTGCCCAGATCATGCTGTGGTCTTTCCGGTGACCAGCCTTGTCCTATCCTGTCCTGAGGCTGTCTAGGGGACCCTCAGCCACTGTCATCTCATTTGCATACAAAAGCCACTTGGGACTCTAGATTCCAAGGAGCTAACTATGTGTCAGGAACTAGGGACAAGCGACCAAATACGACCAAATACGTATTTTATTACATCACAT
This sequence comes from Cuniculus paca, assembly GCA_004365215.1. Classification (NCBI taxonomy): domain Eukaryota; kingdom Metazoa; phylum Chordata; class Mammalia; order Rodentia; family Cuniculidae; genus Cuniculus; species Cuniculus paca. Next base: position 5,837 of record RJWT010047151.1, on the reverse strand, counting down.
TTTCACACGTGTTCCCTGAGAAAATGTAAATTACAGAAAAGTATAGATAAGGCAACCAAAGCAGAGTTCCGTGTGTGTGCCTGGAGGTGGGTGGTTCGCTTTGTCTGCAGCTAGTGTGCCACAGGTGTCCAGGGAATTCCCCTGGCTTGGGTATATGGTGGCCTACTCTCTCTCCACCTTTGCAGTCATGTGTCTATTACTTCCTTTGAGTGAATTCACGTATTACAGTTAAAAAAAAAAAGCAGTCTCTCATTTCAAGAAGTAGAGCAGTTGTGGCTGGCAGTCTGGGCATCTATAGGGAGGATAACAGTATGCAATGTGGCAAATATGGGGGATTTTTTCTATCTTGTTTTTGAAGTCTAATATTGTTCTCACTCATTTTGTTCTTACTAATTTTGGGGGGGGGTTTGGGATTTTTTGCTTTACTCAATATTCTGTTTTGATTGGTTTTTTCTGTTTTGTTTTGGTCTGATTTTGCTATGTCTGATGGAATGGACAACTACTATAAAGATAACAAGATATATTATGGTAGCCATTGTTGTTTTCCTATTCTGATTTGATGTTCTGTACCAGTTTCACTGCTTGTTTTGATTGGATTTATTCTGTTTTGTGTTACTGGGTTTTATTATCTTTAACATAAAAAATTTTTTTTAAAAAAGTAGAGCAGTACTTCTTCAGTATAACAACTTTGGACACAAGGTTTTATTCAAGACTATTATTCAAAACATTGCTGAATTTCAGTTTTTTATGAATATATTGAGTAACCGTCTTTCTCATTTTTCTCTTAACTTCCCTTTCCCCTGCTTTCTTTTCAGAATAATGGTTTTCCATGAATTCCTATATGGATTTTTAAAAGAACACAACTGTACTGAGCTATTTGAAGTACTCATTCCTGAAAATCATGAACATGGACACAAATTCTACCTCTATTAACTTTTATTTAAATCAGTGAATATTTATGTAAATATTTTTGGCTTAAAAGACTTGTATCTAGGTGTATATTTTCATGTATGACAACAAATACATATTAATAGTACTTAACTGATGTGATATTTATATTTTATTCTTAAATTACTCCTTAAAATGTATTTATACTGTGAATTAATATATTATTCACATTATGCTTCAATAATCTGTTTCTTAATGAGCCATTATAAATATGTGTAAATATTCTTATAATACTTGTTTTTAACATGTTTTTGGTTTCCATGCCTGTGTTTGTAACCCATATTATAATCTCTTCACAAAGAAATGCTACCTTTGATGCTGTGCATCATGCTTTTAACTGTAAAATCACTTATTCACAAATTTGCTGTCCGTCAGTAAGGGGAATATAGTCAAGTCTAGTCAGTATCAGAGGTCTTGATAAAATAATTATTGCCATGTGTAATTAATTATTGCCACCTAGAAACTTACATATTATGTACAATATATACAACTTATATATATACAACTTATATATACTTATATATTATGTACAATATGTATAACTTATATATTATGTATGATATTATATTTTTTGACTACTACATGGGCTCATCACATAATACAGGTTCTATGAAAATCAAACTAAATGCTAAATTTAGAGTTTTTGTAAAACAACAGAAGTTTGGGGCAGTTTTTTCAGTAAATAAAATTTCTCAGTGTATTAGTCTGAGATTTCTGAATATAAAAGTATATGAGGTAAACATAGTAAAACATTTTGTTAAAATTCTAATACACATTAAGCCATATCAATTTTCTGCATCTACCTGTATGTTATAACTCACCAGTCTTCCAGAATAGTGTGTAAATGCTGACCCTGGGGCATATAAATTGAAAACAATTCATTTGCAATTCATTTTCAAAGTTATAATTTTTAAAAATTTATACATATATTAATAATAGAAGTACAAAAGAGAATGTCAGATACAAAATTTAATTGTGTTTCAACCATGCACATTTGAAGTAAAACCTGTTCTAGTAGAGTTCATTGTGACTGAAAAAAAAACTTAAAAAGTAACATAAGGAAAGTTGAAGATCAATTACTTATATTTTGTTTCCCCTGTAGTTTAATAAAGCAGAGTTCCTGTGTGTGTTCCTGGATGTGGGCAGTGTGCTTCATCTGTAACTAGCGTGCCTTAGGTGTTCAGGGGAACGCCGTTAGTCAGAATTCTGCTGTCGTGGTATGTGGTGGCTTACTCTCCCTCCACCTTTGCAACTGTATGTATCATATCTCCTTTGAGTGAATTCATGTATTACGGTGAAATACAAGAGAAGTGGGACTATTTGCAATGTTATGGAAAATCCCTTAATAAATATATGTGAATAAAAAATGCTTGTCCCCACCTTTTCCCCCCAAAGCAACAGCAAGACATATTTTGTTAGGTACTTCATTTTAATGTTTTTATACTTAAAACTGTATAGCTTGCCGTAATTGTTATTTTTATAACCATGATACTATAATTTTTAAAACATTATTTTAAATACTGAATGTTCTGACCTTTTACAGATGTTTTTCATTTTGTTTTAAATAATTTTAAATTATGGAGCTTGACATAGATTTACCAATAAACATTCCAATTTATTTTCTCCTACAAATAGTTTTTTTTTATAATTTTTTTATTAGCAGTATTCTTACTAAAATGTATTCAAATCAGACTTTATCATGGTGGGACTTGGGAAAATCCCTGAATTTAGGTACTTTACACTGATCTAAATCTCCAGCCCTTTTTAAATTTCTAAATTTTATTTTGAGACAGGGTCTTGCTAAGTAAGTTGTCCAGACTGGGTTTCAACTTGTGATCCTCCTGCCTCAGCCTCCCAGATTTTGCTTTTGACTGAACTTCATTTACTTCCAGTTAGATCAAAATATAAGAAAGTTGGCAGATGTGGTGGCTTGTTGTAGGGTACAACCATGGCAGTGCAGAAGATGAAAAACGATGAAACTTACTTCAGTCCCAGAGAGGGCCAGAGGGGCTATCTCAACAGAGAGCACCCAGCATTAGGAGACTGCCTGGAATATTAGCAAAGCCGAGAACTGCCTGGCTTTTCTTTAGCTTATCAGTGTAAGATGCAAAAGAAGGAGAGCAGTTGGGCGAGAAGCTGTGTCAAGGCTGGGCAGTTTTCTTGGCGGAAGGGAAAGGACAATGGCCAGAAGCAATGTGCTTCACTAACCTAAACACTAGAACCATTTGCTCCTCACAGAGCCTCTACACTTTTGCCCTGCAGTTCAACCATTCACTCCTCAGCCAGGTTTGCCCACAGTGGCCCACATCTGTAATCCCAACATTCTGGGAGACTGAGGCAGGGGAATCCAGCCTAATCTGGACAGTAGCAATTTAGGGAGACCTAATCTAAAATTAAAAGGGCTTGGGCTGTAGCTCAGTGGGAAGACCCTGGATTCAATCCCCAGTGACTTAAAAAAAAAAAAAGATTCTATTAGTAATCTACTAACAAACTGCATAAACAGGTGTGTGTGTGTGGGTGTGTGTGTGACTGCATAAACATTTTTCTTTCACACAAATGCTTTTTGTTAAGAACATTAAATTGTGCCACCTACCACCCTACCTTAATTTATTACACATTGGATCTCATATCCTTCTCCCCAGTTCTTAGATTCTAGCGTGTAACTGTCTTTCTACCATTAGTTCTATATATCTTTTTATGTCAGTGTCTTTTTTTTTTTTTTTTTTTTAGTTCTGGGGATCAACCTCATGACCGTGTACTTAGCAGGCAAGCATTTGAGCCACTGAGCTAAATCCCCAGCCCTGTCAGTGTCTTTTTGGACCAGTAGTTATTGATGATACCTGCACATTGGAGTTTCCTGGAGAATTTCAATGAAAATCTTATGTGCAACCCCCAAACACCAGGCCAAATAAATCAGAATCTTTGTGAATGAGGTGGTCTTGTTTTTCATTTGTAATTTTAGACTCTGGGTGATTCCAATGTGCAGCCAATTTTAAGAAGTATTATAAGAATTTCTAAATTGATGTCATGACCCACTAATGGAACTCAACATATAAGTCTGAAGAACACCACTCTAGATTTTATTACCTTTAAAATCTCAATTTCTCGGCAGGTGTGTTGGTGGGCACACTTGGGAAGCTGAGGTGAGGTAGCTCAAGGCCAGCCTGGGCAACATAGCAAGACCCAGTCTTAAAAACAAAAGTTTTCAGGAGCTGGGGAGGATATAGCTCAGTGGTAGAGCAGGTGCTTAGCATGCTTGAGGCCCTAGGTTCAATCCTCAGCACAGCAAGGAAGAAAATCGTCAAGTTTCTGGCATCTTACTTGGGAGTTACTATATTTGTTATATCTTTGCCAACAATTTTTGACTATGCGAGGTCTCCAGACAACTGATTACATCACTCACCCGTGCTCACTTTCTTCTTTATTCAAGCATAGATACTAACAGTTCTTACACATTCCCTAAATTCTCTTGTTCCTCTCGACTGAAGATGTGGATATTCTTTATATCCAGCTACTCTCATCTGCACCTAAGCCACTGGCCGTGGCTGGAGAAGCATATGACCATACTGTCTTTATTTTAAATTCATGGTCCTGAAAAGTAAGAGCCCACAGCTCTGTGTTGCAATCCTTACCAGTTTTTCTGATTAATCCACACTTAACCTTCTGCCCAAGGAGTGGTCATGCTTTCCTCCCCTTTCCTCAGGCCTCTATCCTCCCTCCTGTTAGCTTGTTTTTCATTTGTTGTTTGTTTTTTCTTTTAACTGAGAACCTGAAAACAAATTTCTCACTCCACATTCTCTAGCAACACATATTCTGTACACACATAATTTCCTTTCTTCCTATTAAAGCATGGATTGTCTCTACCCTCTCTCAATTCATGTAGTTGAGACCAGTAATCATCCCTCCTGCTACTCAGACTCCTGCAGTGAGTGCCACAGTCCCTCCTGGGCTACTGCAGACCCTTTTAACTGGTCTCCTTGCTTTGGCTTCTGCCCTGCTGTCTGTTCACAAGGCAGCTAGTGATTCTTCTTAAATATAAACTAGACAAATTGCTACTCTGTTCCAAGTCCTACACTGACTCTAACAGAAAAAACTCAAAAGACATTATTGCCTCTGGGGCCCAGAGTAATGTGGCCCCTGGCTGTTATTCTGTTTCTTGATCTCCTTGTTATTCCTGGAACCCACACAAAACCCAGTTTCTCCTCAAAGGAAAACAGAACAGTGCCAAATAGGAATAAAACAACACAAAAAACCCAAATGGAAATGTATTTATGAAAAGATAGTACTAGAGGAGAGGATCAAAGAAGGTGGAACACTAAGCAGCAGAGTAAACAGTCTCTGAGAGAACCAGTTCAGATGCTGGAATATAGCATCATGGAGAGGACAAGAAGGAAGGAAGTGGGTCCCCTGGACCCAGGAAGAATCTAAAATGTGAATTGAAGCCCACAAAGAGAATAAAAAGAATTTAAACGAAGAAGGTGGTGGCTGGCAGCGCCTTAGCCTAGAGCCGGACTCACGCTGCCAGAAGAGCTGCTGAGCCTGGAGATGCACGGTCAAGGTTGCAGTGGCAGTCGTGGTCGGGGTCACAGCCACTGTCGATCCCAGAGGTCTGTGCGGAGAGGTGCAGGGATGAAGCAGAGTGGCAGACGCGGAGATCTGCGCTGGCTGGTGGTGAGTGCTGGGGACTTCATCCCCCTACAGGAGAGAGTGATCGACTGGGCGCCATCTTGGAGTCGGGCTGGTTACACCTGGGGCCAAGACTGCTACCCACTTCTGCCAGCAGCGCCAGGTTGTGGGTGGACCCACGGAAGTTGCTTGGACCAAGGCCAGAAAAACCAGTCATTTGGCAGCTCCAGGTTCTGGGCAGACCTGCAGAAGCTGTTCGGACC
>RJWT010047150.1:0-11311 GCA_004365215.1 Cuniculus paca | reverse complement strand
AAGCAGAAAGCAAACTTAGGTAGTACAGTATGTGTGGCCAAATAGTTCTGACTTTCTAGTGCAAAATACATTGTGAACAAGGAGAGCAATTAATTACCTAGAGATCTTGGAGTTAAGAAAATTGGTGTTCTTCACTATTATAAGTTTACATGATATAAATATAACTCTCAGGGACTAAGACATCTGTCCAATAATATATCCTGCAGTTTCTCAGTCAACCAGGGAGTCCATTAGCAATGTACTACCATTAATATAATCTGAAATTCTGAGGCTGGAGCCTGACCTTTTGAAAAATGTCCTTGATATGTTTTAGTTCTTAATGCATTTGAGAAATAATGATCTCAGACTTGGAAAGAATTTTTTTTTGCACAAAGTTCTACTAGTCCTTTTTTACTTCATTGTGAAAGATAAAAATATGGAAGTGAAATTTAACAGATACCTGCTGCTTAAAACATCATTAAAAAACATTTCAAACAAGTTAGTGTTACCAGAATGATTTATCAGTAAAAATTTGCTCTATTTCTCCTTTAAATATTTGAAAATTGGACAGAAAATTTTTTCTAAAATGTCACATGATTTTCTATTTATGCTGCTTTTGACTTATCTAAAATAATGTCACTATATATAAGATATAATTAAAATTACCATTAAAATTTTATTCTATAAGGAAGGCAAATTAATTAGATTTATGTAAATTAAATATCATATATGGGCAACAAAAATTTTAGATTATGAGTAACAAATCACTTGTATAGCCTAAAAAATATATACATGACTGAGAAATAACTTACTTTTTAAAATTATGTAAACAATGTGCCAGGGGTTTAGTTTGGGCTGGGGATTTAGCTCAGTGGCATAAGTACCTGCCCGGCAAGTGTGAGGTCATGAATTCGATCCCTGGTACAAAAAAAAATTTTTAATTATATAAACAAGTTATGCATTACACATGCATACACAAATATATAATGCTAATATAATGTCTGTGCGTTTATACATGTACACATACATGTATAGATATATATGTGTGTGCACATGCCTGTGTTCATCCATTCTATTTCTGACTCTTGTCTTGATACTTTATTATAAGTTAATATTGCTCACATTCATTCTCCATTCTTGTATTAATAAGTATCCAAGTTTTTCCTTCTCCAGTTAGAGTTTGCTCAGTTATTTGCAATGATTAAAATTTTGCTTTGAAATATCAAATTTTTATCTTAGGTATCCTTCAATCAGTCTATGCCAATATGTCCTGCAAATGCCAGCTGCTAATTACCTATCACCCTTGAAACTGCTGTTCTCCCTAGCTTGTTTAATCTAAGTTGTACAAACTTAGAACTTTGCAACGTATAGAGTTTGCACTTTCTCCTTCTATGGTTTATGTCTCTTCTTTTTGACAAGAGATTTGTCAAAAAAAGCAATGATGCAGTTCTGTGCTCCAAAAGGCATCATTTATCAAGGGATTTCAACATGAATTTACTACTTAAAATGTTTACTAACATTGTTTTATCCTCAAAACATTTTTTTTACTTATTAACAAAATGAAGATTAGACCAGTAAGTCCAGTGACGATATTAGCTGTGAACATAGTTTGAGTCTAGAAATGCTGCGTAGCTTCTAATAGTTTCCTGATTGGGTTCACTAACCACTCACTCAAATGCACACAACATGAAGATTTCTCCTACTCAAGGCTTTTATGGAAAGAAACAGAAAAAAAAAAGAGAGAAAAAAAGAAAGAAAGAAAGAAAGAAAGAAAGAAAGAAAGAAAGAAAAAAGAAAGAAAGAAAGAAAGAAAGAGAAATGTTGTTGAATTTTTTACCTGATGTAAAATCAAGGAAACCAAAAATTCCTACTTCTCCTTGTGTTTCACCTCCTCATAATATATCTACTATTTTCTTGCACTTTTGGAGTTTCTATCTATCTATCTATCTATCTATCTATCTATCTATCACCTATCTACATGCACATACACATAAATATACACACGTGCCACACATACTCACAATTTCTTTCCAAAAAATAAATCGACAGCAATTTCTTTATAGTAGCAACATAAAAATACAAGATGAACAAATTTTATCAAAGATATAAAAGATTCTGTAATGAAAACTGCAAAATTTTGATGAAAGAAATGGAAGAAGACACAAATGTCTCAAATGTTTCCCTCATAACTATCCATTTATTGCAATTGACCTCATACATTTTGCATTTCTAAATTTCCACAACTATTCATGACTTTATCTATACTCCTTTCCTAACTGGCTCACTCACGGGAAACTTTTCCCAAATTCATTTTCCTCTTCTTCGTCAGTGATTCCAATGTGTATTATCCATACTCAGAAGCAAAACATATTACTTTTACTATCTAATTTTGAAAAGAAAAACAGTTTCATCATATTTTTGTCAATGGTTATTGAATGCATTTTGCTCATTTTCAATAAAAGTTTCAAAAGTGTTTTTTTTTAATACAATAGCTATTATTCCTTTTTTTCTCCCTCAATCTATTCTTGAAGAAGGTACTTTTCAAGCCAAATTTCTATGAGATCACCAATAATCTTTACATCACACATCCTGTGGCTTACTGAACAATGGCCTCCCCAAAGATGTCTTTATCATAATCCTTTACATCTGTGAATGTTTTAGCTGCCTTGGTAAAAGCAAATTTGTGGATATGACTGTGTTAAAGATCCTGAGATAGAAAGATTTTATCATTTTGAACTCAATGACAAGAGTCCTTAGAAAAGGTAAGGCAGAGGGAGAGAGAGAGAGAGAGAGAGAGAGAGAGAGAGAGAGAGAGAGAGAGAGGGAGAGAGAATATTAGAGAATTCAAAGTTAGAGACAAGGACTAAATAGAAAAAAAGATGCTACACTGATTGCTTTCAAGGAATACAAGGAGACCACAAGTCCGGGAATGCATGTGTCCTGAAGAAACTGAAAATACGAAGAAATAGTTTCTTACTTAAGCCTTCAGAAGAGCACTGGCTTGATTTTTGTCAAGTGAAACTGATTTCATACTTCTAATTAGTAGAAGTATAAAAGAAATTCATGTTGCTTTGAGCCACTAAATTTGTGGTAATTTGTTACTCCAGTAGTAGTAATCTAATACATAATGCAGTAAGCAGTCTTCATCTATCAAGTAAATGATAGGAATCACAATAATTGTGACATAGAAACATAAACCATGAAAAACACTCAATACATTTGTAAATTCTCCTCATCCATCATATACTTCACATTCTACCTTCCTAGAATACTGTAGTTGTTTTTTTCTCACACTTTTTCCTGGCTTATTCAAATGACACTAATTTAAAAAATAAGACTCTAATGCACAATTATGAGTAAAATTACAAAAAAAAGAATAAATTAAAGATATTCTATCTAAATAGTCTATGCAGAGTATCCAATATACTGAACATTTTATCCAGATCTTAATCAAAGATAATGTTCCACAAATAATGACATTGAGAGTAATAAAATATAAAGTTAAATTAAATTAATTTGTCATAGCAAATTAAACACAAAATTATACCACTATCTAATTCAATTTATAATATGATCATTGGGAAGAAAAGAAAACATTCACTTTGATTTAAATATTTAAGTGTTTTGCTATTGATTTGATCGAATTCAGATCATTCATTTAAAAATTAAGAATTCATTCAGTCTTCCAGTATAGACTTCCAGTTTAGAACAAACTGATTAATAGTGGTTTTTTGGCACATTTTTATTATTTTTATTTATTAATGCATACAGAGCTAATCAGTGATTGTTGCTATTATTTTGATTTATTCACTATATTCAGTGACATTATTGAGAGATTTTGATGCTAATAGTGATGCAGAAAAGCAATGAAAGTACTAATGGCCATTTTGGTGCGACAAATTAGTTTGTTTTTGCCTTCAGTAAATTAGCATCAATTAATGAATTAATGATGGAAATTCATCTGAGATATGCTACCTGTCTCAAGAGGTCTTGGTAAAATATTTTTTATTAGAGAAAATGCTAAATTTGCAGGAGTGACTTTTTAAAAATTTCTTCAAATATTAATAAAATTAATATAATGAAAACATACTACTTGATTTTATTTTTAAAATAATTATAAATGATTAATTTTAATTTCAAAATGACAGGGGCTGATCAGACCCTCAGGTACCTATTGGGGGTCAACAAGGACAAAAGAAAGAGACATTTCAAGATGTAAGTGGACCGGGAAGAGAATTGCCTCTAGTAAACAATCTTGTCAATCTCCATGCTCAATTGATTTTTTATTAGCCAGAAAGAGGCACATGGGAATGGGATCATGTGCAATTCATGACATGATTGAAAAAGATTTTGAAATTTAAGGAGCAGGTGTAACTTCAAAAGAGGTTAAAGGGAAAAGGGGAACAAGCCCTTCTGCATACCCGGGCCACTGCACAGATTAATAGAAAACTAAATTTCTCTCTGTTGTCCGAAGTGGATGTTGCCTTGAGAGCACTGTGATTATGAGTTTTCCCCACACGGTCAGAAAATATGTAGCATTCCACATAATTTTCCATTCCTGAAGTAACACAACACAGGCCTTAGGACTACAGGGCTTAAGTCAGCATTTTAACTTTTACATAACCCAGTGCTCAACATTAAAATATGGATTATTGTTTTATAAAACAAAAATGGCATTGTGGTGGTGCAACACAGAGAAAATTTGAACAGAACACAAAAGTGTCTCTTGGATATAAACTGTCATGCAGCCCCATATAGCAGTTAAAAACAATGACAAGAAATGGGTAGGACAGCATAAATAAAACTTAAAAACAGTACTGAGGAGAAAAAAATATGAAAGAACAAGAAAAACAATGGATCCACTTTTTTGAATTGAAACATGTATGTGTATAGTAAGAGTAGATACTTAGAATGTATTCAAACAAAAATAACCAGATGAATGCATTTAAACAGTTATTGGCAGTGGAGAAAAATCAGATGTGAGTTGAGGAATGAAAAATAAGTAAATCAAACAAATGAATCAATTACAATATTCGTTAAAAACTGATGTATCACACATGTTGCATGCAGACATACATATATCTGATCAAACCGTTTGTCCTTATTAGGACAAAAAGATGCATATTATGTTTGTGTTTTGGAACATTTTTGAAAGTTACATATATGTGAAAGAGGAGGCCATCCACAGCAGATGTCCTACTGCCAACTCCTAGCTCCCCTCAGTACATGACTGGAGAGGTGATTAGCAAACAACCGACTTGATGGAAGATGAAGACAACACCACAGAAAACAGATAAAGTCAGAAGTTACCTTCTTCAGGAAGACTTAAAGTAGAGCAGAATCAGTGCTCTGAGAAAAGCCCAAAACTAGTGAAAAGAAAAAAAAAATCATGGTATTTTGCATAGAGAGTGACTTCTTTATGGCCGCATAGCATTCACAAAAGAAATCTGGTGTAGTGCCTAACACATTTTCAGAAAGAATTTAATCAAGCACTATTTTTGTGAATTTTTTTTTTTGTACCAGGGATCAAACTCACAACCTCATATTTCCCAGGTGGGCACTTACGCCACTGAGCTAAATCCCCAGCCCTTCATGCACTATTTTTGGAAGTGGTTGTTTGGGACTGAGCCTCAGAACACCTATACTACAGTTTCATTCCTGAACTGAGGTGTTACTTACCAGAGACTTGGAAAAGTCAACCACAGCAGAGAGATGCAGAGAGTGAGGTTTAAGCATAGATTCCATGAGATCCCTGAAAAGTTTAAGCTCAGGCCAGGAAGGACATACACCTACATTCTGTGCTGGGATAGCAGGTTTGATGGTGTGGTTTTCAGAGGTTGATGGGTCTGATGCCCTTGAGTCCACTGTTCTGCTTGAGACCCTGTGCTACTGCCTACATCTAGTAGAGATGAGTGAACTAAGTGTTTCTCCATATACCAGGGAGAACAGGGATGTATCTCAGCCTGGACTGTTGCCACAGTCTGGTGTATAAACAGGTATCTCTTGAACAGAAGGGTCACCTCACAAACCTGCAGGCTATACAAGAGACAGTGAGGAACATGACTTGCTGGATTCCAATGTGACAATTTCTGGAAAGAAATCACACATTTGAAAATACAAAGGATTTCATTTCTCTTTTGACCTATTTTTCTCCTTTGTGTGTGTGTGTGTGTGTGCTTGAAGCTTTATCTCCTACTTTCTTTTTTTCCCTTATTATTATTATCTTTGCTTAGTTATTTGATTTGTTTGCCTTTATTTCCCTCTATCTTCCTTTTCCTCATTCATTCTAGTTTAATTTATTACTGTATTTGTTCTTTTTTTTCTCGTTTACCCTATTTTCTTATCCCTGCTTTTCCTTGTTTTTCTTTTTTGTCTGTTTGTTTCTTCATCTAATATTACTAATTTCCTCTTGATTTTTTTTTATGAGCAGGATATATTTATTGAGAGAAAGAAAGCTTCTGTCTGAGAGAGAGACAGAAGGGGTCCTGAGTGGGTTGCCAAAGATTCTGACTTTTTGAGAGATTTTGTAGAGTGAAACCGCAAGGTGAGATGGGTCCAAGATGGGGAAAACCTGGGAGCTAGCAAGGCAAACCAGCATGAGGTGGGACAGAATTATGGTCAACCAATAAGAGTAATTGTTCAGGTAAAATTGACCAAATCAGGGATGAATAGGGAAGCGAGAGTTACATATCAAGCAAGCATTCTTAAGGATTCCTGACTCTTCTTGTAGGGGATTGGGATGGTCAAGGTGATCCATATCTGTTTAGAATGTCTATCCCTGTTATCTATACTTAGGGTGTGGTTGTCTTTGTTTTGCCTTTTGTCATGAGATCTGGCTCACAGTGGGAGATGTCTGTCTCTCCAAGGTCACAAGGTTCCAGGTAATTTTAGAATCTGACATTTCATTAATTTGTCATCATGTCTTGAATGGCTATTGAGATATTAGCTGAAGGATCAGGAATGTACACACAGCATTCAGCTTTTACAATTGCAGAAGTACCCCCCTGTGCTGGTGTTGCCCAGTCATGGGAAAGCGCTTGTCCAAAAAGTTGTGGACTATCCCTGCATCCTTAGGGGAGCACAGTCCATGTCATTCGGGATGCCTGGCCATGTGGGTTTTCAAAAGCAAAAAGGAACTGGGAATTTGCATGTAAAGGAATACAGAAGAAGGCATCTTTTAAATCTAACACTGAGAACCAACTGGTAACATCTGGAATCTGAGAAAGGAGAGTGTATGGGTTAGGTATCACTTGGTGAATTGGCACTATGGCCTCATTTATTAATCTAAGGTCCTGTACTAATATCCATTCCCCATTGGGTTTTTGAATTTCCAAGATTGGAGTATTGCATGGACTGTTACAGGGCTTAAGTAAACCTTGTGTCCTTAGATTATCAATTATAGGTAGTAATTCTCTCTTAACTTTAGGTCTTAAAGGATATTGTCTTTGGTGAGGAAAAATAGTAGAATCTCTGAGATGTATTGGTACTGGAGCAGCTCTTATTGTCCTACCTGTTTTACTTTTAGTTGCCCATACTTCAGGATGTACTTCTGTCTCCACGAGGGGAAGACAGCATACTTGACCAGGGTGCATATATATTATAGTATTTAAACATGATAAAATATCTCTTCCCAAGAGGGGAACTCAATTTTCAAACATAATCAAAAATGAATGTGTAAAAAGAAAACCATCCCAGTTATAGCCCAAGGATTGTGAAAAACAGCAAATTACCTCCTTTCCAGTGACTCCTTTCACTGAGGTATGGTGACTCAACTGAAGGCCAGGATTGAAAAGAAGGACTGAGAGACTTGCATCAGTGTCCAGCAATAGGTTGGTTTCTTTTCCCTCTATAGTCATGATTACCCAGGGCTCCTCTGTGGAGATGATAGTCTGGCCAGAGGGAGAGGGCAGAGAGTGACCAGGGGCCCATTGGTCTTCCTGGATGAATTGATAGGATGGGTCTGAACTCTGGGGCCTTAGCCTCAGAGGGCAGTCCAACATCCAGTGGTCACCTTTGCAATCAGGGCATGGCCTAGGGGGTTTCCTGTGGCAGTCCTTCTTAAGATGGCCTGGCTTGTGGCGGTGATAGCAGGTAGGTGTCATCGTTGAACTCTTCTTAGAGCCCCAAGAAGCAGACTTAGGGTCTGTTCTTCTTAATATTGCAACAAAGGTATCCGCTTTCTCTTGGTCTCTTTGTTTTCTCTCTTTGGCTTCCTCCTCATCACAGTTATAAAATACCGAGGAGGCAACTTTTAATATAGTATCAAGTGAACTATCTGGAGAAAAATCCATCTTTTTTAACTTTTTTCTAATATCTAAAGTTGACTGGGTAATAAGTTTATCTTTAAGAATAATTTGTTCCTCTATCAAATCAGGATGTAGGGGAGTGTGTTTTATCAACTTTATTTCACTTCTATCACCTTTTCAACTTCCATGCTAAATTAAATACTACTTTTTAATTTTTCCTTTCCACAAAATTTCCATTTTTACTAATATTACCATTAAGCTTCATGAATATATAGGTACTTAACTATATCTTACTACAGTTGAACACTATTCTATCGTTGATGGTGGTAAATTTGTTTTATTCAGTAGATATTTATTGTAGATCAATATCTGATTTGCCATAGTGTTTATAATATAATCACAGATCTCCTTTCTGTGGTTAAGAGTAGTACATGATTGATTTTTAAGGTTTGTCAGTGTTCTATTTGAATTTTTGTATTTGACTCAATTGATCATTTTGACTTCACTGCTATAACCAAATTAGCATAGTTGTTGCTATGAAGTGGGTTTTCTCTATATATCAATGTCTAGGTTACCAGGGAATCATATACAATACTATTACCTATCCCCAAAGAACTGTGTACTGAGCTAAATAAGTTGCAACCTCCCCTCCCAAATAAATGGAAGTGGCTGGATCCCAGGACAGAAGCAAAGACCAAGAGTTAGCCATACTGAGAGGATAACTCTGAAAATTAGATATTACCTAAAGAACTTTCCAGACTACCAATAAAGCTACCAACTCTAATCAACTTATAAATAGCACAAGTCACACATACAAATATGAAAAGAGAAGGCATTAAAATGCCTCCAAAAACTCACAACTTTCCAAAACTCAATCAGGGGGCTTCAAGAGAGAAAAACTTAAGAACTACAGCAGAAATATCTGAAATCACAACAGTGGAGGTAATAAATTGAATCAATAAAGTGTTTAGTGAATTCAAAGAAGATATAACTAAACAGATAATGATCCTAACAAAACAAAAAATAAGTCTACAGGACACAAATAAAAATCTTGGGGACCTAAAGTAAGACAGGCAAAACATGAATGCACAGCATAGAAAAGAATTGGAGCCCATAAAAAAATCCGGGAGATTAAAAATTCTGTTGAAATTATGGGCAGCAGAAGTGATCAATGTGAAATGTGCCTGAGGTTATGTTTATGTTCATGGACTGTTATGTGCCTTAATATGTTTAAAGATTGTGATTAATAATGGAGAACCTCAGTATTGTATGTTACCAAATAATCAGGTTATGAGGGAAAATTGGCTCTCACATTTTAGAATGGACTGAAATTGGTGTCGGGTAGACATATGGAGGTTTAATATTGCTAAACATTTTATAATAAATGGAGAAGAAATAACTTTGTTAAACATAATGTAATCAGTTTATGACTTATAAAATATTTCAAAAATGACATTGGCCTACTCTTATCTAAGTGAAAAACATATGACTCTCTAATGTGAGAAACATGTGTCCTAAAAACACTCTCCAAGCTCCCTTATTTTTACTTTTGAATATATTAGTATTTACATCAAAATATTCACCTCTTCTTTGCAAACACATCCCTTCTCCTCATATGTTCTCATGCTGTCAAAGACACTCCAAGTGTGACTCAAGTCCCAATCCAAGGCATCCAGTTATGCTCACTGGCTGTCAAATAGAGGAAATACACCTACATTAATTTTACCATATCTTTGCAAATTGTTCAGTTATGGTTGTTTAATAAATATCATTGGTGGGTCCAGTATTTTTTAAAGAAAGATTAAGGAACAGAAGAGAGAAGTTCAACAAAATAGTTAAACAATGAGGAAAATTATTTAGATGCAAGAAAAATATGTTAGAAAAGTTTACAATGATCAGGCTTAGTTGGGCTACAGAAAAGTAGTGAAGTAAGTTTTTTGAGCTGACAACTTGGCAAATGGCATTGATTTCCTTTCTTGTTGAGTAGGAAAATAGCTCAAAATACAGTGCTGCAATAAAATACCAGGTATGTGGCATAAGACAAAAATGTTTTGAAAAATTCTCAAATATGTGAGCTGGATTAGGAAAAGTAGCTACCTAGAATTCCTCTATATTTTTGCCATTCATCCATTGTCCTATCTCTTGTCATTCAAACACAGACATATCAAAGACTGGGACCCTTTAAGGATATTCTCATTGTTATAAAATCCATCATATGCATTGGTGGTTTATTTTAAATTGTCCATTTCCTTCCTTTTACTGTTTTATTGATCTCCATTTTAATCAGTCACAAAAGCAATGCCATGCTGCACTGAAAACACACAAAGTATGAGAGAATTATGGAGAACTCACAATTTTAAGGAATTGCTGTAATGGTTTTGTTTTTCTTTCCCCTTTAGGATTCATTGTAAATTTTACTGCATATTTTAATATTATTTTCCAAAACATGGTTTCCATGCAGAGATTTTGAGCTCACAAAGGAATACTTGGCATCCGATCTTTTTTTTTGTACATTGAAAATTAATTTTTCTGAAACTTGATGTACATATCCAACAATCAGCTAGGTAACATTTAGTTACCAGGTTTAAATTTATAAGTGGAAATTAATCCTGGCTATATTGATACACTTGGCAAGGATATTAAGCTTAGAGTTATCATTTTCTCCTGTTCATATTTCAATGATCCTTTTGTGAATACAAAGATAGACATATTTTTATTGTTTAATATTTACTAGTGTTCTCCAGCTAACTCCAAGATGCTGAGAGACAAAAACTGCATGTCAAATTATGACTTTTCTCAGTCTGGCCTTAAGAAATAAATGAAAGAAAAGTAATTCAGTATTGTTGCCTGCCTCATCTTCTACCCTGACTTCTACCTAGAGCTTTCCCAGGTATGAAAATTTGGCCTCCAGAAATGACCAGTTGTCAGTCATTTGTATTCTGGATTTAACATGTCACTATGTTTTCTTTCCCAGGAGTACTTGCATGCTCCTTTAAATTTTGTTTCCAATTATGAAATGAAACACTTCTCTAATAAACATGCCACTCAATTAAATTTTATTACACAGATGAGACTATAGCAACTCA
>RJWT010047149.1:0-11348 GCA_004365215.1 Cuniculus paca | reverse complement strand
TACATTTCATTTTGCTACTGAGGGAAAGAAGAGAGTCAGCCGCTGTAACCAAAGCAAGTTAAATTCCCGAGCCGCACACGCCCACTGACAATGACCAGCAGCAGATCCCCAAAGGACAGAGCTGGTCTCTTGGTTGGTGTGATGGTATCCTTGATGTGCTAACCTAGACCCAGGCTGCTGCAAGGGTAAGAGGTACAACACCTTTCTTCACCCTTCGTAGAGGGCCTGGCCAACACACTCACAGGAAAGACAGATTAACAAGAAAGAAAGCATAGCAGATGTGTTTAATTTAAATGTTAGGTTACAGGGGAGCCTTCAGAAATAAAGACCCAAAGACCTGGGGAAAGCTGCCCAGTTTTAAGCTTGGATTTCAAAAGGAATGAATAGTCACATAGGAAATACTGGTATTATCGTGAGAGGAAGCCCAGAAAGCTTTTTTGGCCCTCTCTGTAACATTCTTTCTTTCTGGGCATAGGACAGGACAACTTCTAGAATGAGAATTTTATGATCTACTTACTGTCAGACAAGGTAAGTGAGAAAATTCCTTTATGACCAGCTCTTGCATAGAAAGGTGAGGGAAGATTTTGAGTCATAATTCTAGGTTTTACACTTGGCTTTCAAGAAGAAGGGCTCCAGTTTCTATGCCCCACTTTGGGGAAAAGGGAATTCTGGTGTTCATGACCTGCTCTAAGGAGTAGGAAGGGCAAAATAAGGTTCAAAAGAGACTTTCAACCAGGTGTGGTGGTGCAGGCTTATAGTCCCAGGACTTAGCAAGCTGAGGCAGGAAGACTGTTAGTTCAAGGCCAGTCTGGGCTATATAGTGAGATCCTGTCTCAGATAAATAAAAAGAACAGAAAGAGAGACAGCAACCAAGAACTTTTGTTTCTAAAGGCCTCCCAGTGTCTTTCAGTTCAAGCTACTGGGGCATGTCTAGCTACCATCATTTGGGGTATCAATTGTTAAGCTTCCAATACTCTCAACTAATCTCAATGGGAGCTGCCTAAAGATCTGAACATGCTCTAAATAACATCTGTGTTTCCATGGAAACAGGAGCTCCCTCTCCCAGCATCTTGTCCCCACTGGAAACAGTTTGGAGCTGAGGGCCTAGAGATGGCCTTTTCCCTCTGCTAACCAGCCACACCACTTTACCATGTTTTTCAAGACTCTTCTGAGGCTGTTGGAGGAACTGCCAATGCACAATCATCACATGAAATTGGTCCTCAGGCCCTTAACTCATAAACACCAAAGTCTCTGGGGAACTATACCCAGTGGTCCTCTCCTCAGTGGCAAGAAAGAGACGAGTCTCAGACTCCAATGGTCTCTACTCCTAAAGACTCCTCCTCTTCATTCCAAATCTCTGTCAGGTCATCCCCTTAGACTCCGGGATGTGCAATGAGGCCTCCAACTGACTCAGCTCGTCCAGGTTGGCAATTCTCCTTTGAGGCCAGATATTTTCAGTCAAGACAGGTCTGGAAAGCAGCATTTAATGTTTCTACTTAATGCTAGCAAAAACCCTTATAGCACCATGTTTACACGTACCTAGTGTAAGTCAGCAATCTGACACAGCTGTCCATTAGTTATGTCCTGTAAAATCCTGCACTCATTATTATTGTTCAGACACTTCTGCTCTCTGGCACACCTACAGTACCACATAAAGCATGTCGAAATGCTTTTCCTCTCAAAAGCGGGCTAAGAAAAGAGACTGGTTCTGATTTGCGGCTGTCAGGAAGGAACTGGGAGGAAATTACATGCTTATAGCTTGGTTGTTTTTCTCTATGAGTGGAGATGATTAAGCTCGGCCCTGGGCTACGTCTTTTAAATCACACAGCACAGCCCAAATCTTACTATGTGCCTCTCTCAATTCCCTCTTACCTAGGAACCCCAATATTCCTCTGATGTTCATTTGCATGCATCAGAACAAGCTAAATAGCTTTATTTGACTCCTAATGTATTCCTGGTGATGGTTGGTTAAAGATGGTGAGGACTGTTGATTGCAATTCACTGATTTCTTTTTAAACTTTGGTGTGCATATGAATTCAATAACTCTTTTTTCTGAAACTACATATTTGGACTCAAAAAGGCAATGGGTGGAGCTTGAGACTGTATCCCCAACAAGCTCCAGTTGATACCCCTGATGCTAGGTGGAGACACACACATGGAGTAGCAAGACTTTGGTACAATGTATTTCAAATCAGCTGTCTCATTTTTTTAATCCTCTTCTTGCCCACCTTCCTCCCTCCTCTAAATCTCCTTTCCCCATTTTCATTCTTGTTGATATTATTAATCTTATCTCATGTTTATGACATATAATGTTCACGTTCACTGAGGTTATTAGCTTCCTGTACATGGCACATCTTTATTTTCTTATCCTACTCTCCCCTTCTTCTCTCCCCTTACTCTCAGTCTCCTGGACCCCTTTCCAGTTGCAAGACCAGCTATTTCTTTAAATCACTTGGAGAAGTTTTTAAAAACCCACGAGAATTTGAGACTCATCCCCAATCAAGGCAAATGAGTCCAGTACACAGAAAAGTCTGAGAAATATTGACTACAATTCTATGGTAGAGAATGAAAGGCATTAAAGTATAAGACATTAAAATAATGCTTGTATGGGGACAGTCAACCAGACAAGAGGAGAAGGTGAAGGAGAAAACATGCAGAATTGGGAAACTGCTTGTATTCCTGGGATCACAAGAGCAAGTACAATAGTCAAAGAATAGTGGAACACTGAGTAAGATGTAGGACTGGCCCGGGTAATAGAGTTGCCTTAAGATGGTGACATCATAGCAAGCAATCTACATGTAAAGGAAAGAAACAGACAGAGGCAGTTCCAGGAGTCCACTCAGCTCCACCATGAAGAAAGGTCAAGGAGGACAATGGAGGTTTTGAAACACAGAGAAGAATGAAAACATGAAAAGGAAGGACATAAATTATGCATAAAAGTTCTAAGGAGCGTGTGTTCTCCTAGAGCTCATGGGTTCTGCTGACCTATACCTTCTCCCACTATCTCGGGTCAAGTCAATATATGTAATGAATTATGTAGTTACTTGTCTCGTTTTTCTCTTTTCAGTTGTCACTCCCCAAAAGCAAAAGTCTAGAGCTTACTCTCTGGCAAGAGCCAAGCATACGCCTGCTCCATCAACTGTCTCAGTCTTTCCCATCACTCAGGGCACTGGCCTTGGCCACAGCAAGAGTTAGAATCTGAAGTCAGGAGAACCATAGTGAAGCTCCATGGTGAATCCCCACTTTCATGCTGTCTGGGGCATCTGCCTGACTCACACCAGGGCCCAGCAGCTGCAGGAAGTTTCACCCCCAGCAGCACCCCCTGTGGAAGGACAAATGCCCCTGCTTGTAGATGCCTCTTGGGGACCCTCATGGTGAATGCATCACTCTCCAAGGTGTCTGCTTTTTAACCAGACCAACCCAATACACCCTTTAATCTGAAGAAAGATCCATCCGCCTCTGCCTGGTTAAATGGACTGGCGTATGTGTACAAAGAATGAGTGTGATGCTCAACATCAGATTCTGAGAGATATGCATGGCGACCCTCACTCACCTTCTTCCATTTCCCTTTCACATGACCCTAGCCGGTCTTAGGTTTGCACCTTACCCTTAAGCAAAACAACATATGAATGAAAGGAAAGCGAGTCAGAATATCAAAACCCCGCACTTGGTCTCACAGCAGAGCAGAACTCAGCTGAGTAATTTGCGAAGAACTCGGCTATAAAAAGAAAATTAAAGATGACATATTTACTCTTTAGCATTGTTCTAGTCTCCAGCTCTCATTTTCTTTACTGATTATGTGTAAAATCCTAAGTATAATTCCCACAGCACAAAGAGCTCTGATCACGACTGCCAAGTACTCTTATTTATCCTGATGATGCCGGCAAGGATTGGCTGGGGTGGCGGGACCAGCCTCATGGGAAAGTGCAGATTGTGTCTGCCTAAGGGTTCAGATTCTAGAGCATCCAGACCACCCAGCTCCTTCTGGTTGATCCCTTATATTTCATTTGTATATGATTGTCCTTCCATCACATGAAAGCTCACATCTGTGCTGTGTTTCATGGTGAATGAAACATCTGAGCATGTGTTTTTGTTTTCAGATGAGAAAAATCCTGACAGCAAGATGGCAGGTGCAGATAGACAAAAGCATAGAAAAATGACTTCTCTTCTCACAACAAATGCACTCCTTAGCTCCTCCTTATACATCACTCCCCTCCTGGCCTTGCCAGGAAGGAAGGAAACACGGCAACAGCGACCTCCAGACCAGATCCCTGGAAAGGACTGGTCCCTGGCAGAGGCCAGGATTTGTTTGGATGTCATGGGTCCTTGCAGCCTTGGCAAAAGGAAATCATTCAAAGTGTGATTTGTTCTTCCTCCTCCCATCAGTCTTGCTGCTTGTAGCTACTAGAAAAAAGGAAAGTCATGAAAGCCTAATCAAAAGTGAATGTCTCTGCGTCCTCTCCTCCTCGGCTCACGGCTCCCCATGGATCTTCTCCTACCTTCCTCCTGTCGTCGTGGTCACAGGGTACAGCGCCCTTCCCAGGAGAGCACCACTAAAAATAGCAGCAGCTGTAAAACCGTGTTTTATGTGTTGTTTCTGATAAATATCTGTCTCAGAGTAGGGAACGCATTCCTACGCATAGAAATAAAGAAAAGTGAACATAAAGTAAAAGATTGATGGGTTTCTTCACATAAAAATTTAAAATGTTTATGCAACAATAGCCTCCAAAAGCAAAATCTGAAAAGTATGCACTAGGAGGAAATTGTTACACCATAAATAACAGCCAATGTGTCATTATTCCTAATACAAAAATGCTCTTACATAGAAGGAGGAGATGAATACGCCAGTAGGAAAATAGGCAAAATGTGAAAAGTTAGTACACAAAAGAAAAAAATGCACATGGACAATGAAAATGTTTCTTAGTATTCAACTTCTGTGCAAATAAAAGAAAAGAATTTTAAATAACAGCCCTGTCTTTATCCCATCATGTAAACAATTATTTTTATGATGTATTCAGTGTTAGAGAGGTTATGAGAAAGTATTTATATGCCACTCGTGACAATATCACCTACCACAAACTTTATGATAAATAATTTACCACTGTGCATAAAAACTTTTAAAAATATCTATAACATTTGCCTTATCCACTTATAGGAATTTTTGTGAGGAAAATAATCAAATAAACAAGAAATATGTATTAATAAAGATAATAATCACAAGGTTATTTATAAAGCAGGAAGAGAGAAAAAAGTCACATATGTGGCAGCCTATAACTCAAACATAAATACTATGCAATATCCTTAGCAAGGAATATCTATCATCCATTAAAATTTATGCCTTACAATAATTTTGATAATACAGGTAAAGGATAAGTTAAATTAAAAGCAGTGTGGACAATAAGCCTATTTTGGTGAGCTTATTTTTGAATACACATGCATATGTGTATCTCTAGAAAGCATGACACGACCCGTACTGGGATAGCTTGGATCTGCAATGTGTCCCAAATGCTCATGTATTGAAGACTTGGCTGGCAATGTGGCAGTGTTCAGAGGTGGGCTTTTGGGATATGATTGTATCCTGAGAATTTTTACCTCATCGGTGCATTAATCCACTGACACGTTTATAATTTGGTGGATTATTGGTTGGTAAAGGAAATTCAGGAGGTGAGACTACCTGACAGGAGTGGGTCCTGGAAGGATGTAAAGGATGCACCTTGGCATCTTGTTTCTCTCTTCCCTCTCTCTCTCTCCTTCCTGGTCACATGAGATGAGCAGCTGTACCATGCTACACCACGTGCTCCCTGCCACAATGTCCTATCTTGCCTCCGTCCCATAGCAATAGGGCCAAGTGCCTATGGGCCAAAATCTCCAAAACTGCAAGCTAAAATAAATCTTTTCTCCTTTAAATTTTTTATTTTAGGTATTTGGTCACAGCCATAAAAAGCTAACACACATATTCATCCAGGGCAATCCAGGAGTGGTATGACTATTTAAAACATAAGACACACACAGGTTTATGTTTTGTATCCCAGTCCCAACTGATAATGAATATGGGTGTCTTCTGTAAATATTCTCAGAAAACATAGAATTTCTAGAGATTGTACAGAACTTTGTAATTGATCAAAGTGTCATTATGCCCTGTACGCTGCAGCAGAGTATCCCACCACTTCGCATTGCATTCATATCAAAGGGCGCTGTGGCAGTTAGGATGGTCTGTCAACTCCATTGGCCTTGAGATCTTCCCAGGGCTTTGGTGGAGTAAACTTCTGGAGCTCCAGGTTGGTCATGGAGAAGTGCCCACGGTGTCTACGCCTGCTCCTTTGCCCTTCCTCACTGGCACTGTTTCCCGCTCTGCTTCCTGGCCTCCACGAACTGAACAAATTTGTTGTGCCAGTCCTTTCTGCCATTATGTTTCTGCTATGGAGGCTGCCAATCATGGACAGAATCCCCTTAAACATGGGCCCCTTTAAATTATGGGTGTCAGTGTGGTGTCCTGTAAAAGAAAACTTGGAAAGCTGACTGATATATGTCCGTCATAGGTTGTATGTGTCATCATGATCCTGGAAGAAAAGAATAATTCCATATGATGAACACAGAAACAAAAATGCCCACCTCATGTGGTTACACTAATTGATCACTCTGGGAGGAGATACCAGGCTGGTAATTCATTCATGGTGTCAGATGCTTCCATCCATGATTGGTTTTCTCCAAGGCAGAAATGGTGGCGAGGCCTGAAAGCAAAAATTAATAAGCCCTCGGCAGCCAGGTAGCAGTGAGAGAAGCCAGGGGCAAGAACGCACACTTGCAATTCACACTCCAGTGACTCACTCTTCTTACCGGGCCTTACCTCCTGACCGCATGTTGTATGTTCAGCTAAGAACTCATCAGTGGGCTAATCTACTGATAAATGTAGCACCTCCATGATCCCATTATCGTCCAAAAGCTCCCCTCTGAACATGTAGAGCTTTGCAGGAACATTTGAGACCGAAGCCATAATTTAGAAAAAAGAATGTAGGCACCCAAATGCCCATCAATTGAGGAATGAATAAAAAAGATGTGGTACTTTTATACAATGGAGTACTACTCAGGTATAAAGAAGGATCACACTGAGGCTTTTATAGGTAAATGGATGCAACATGAGACCATACTCATAAGTGAAATAAATCAAATTCACATGTGTAAACACCACATCGTCTCCCTAGTGTAAGAAACAGAAAGACTCAATAAGATACAAAATCCTCAATAAATATGGGGAAAAAGTTCTGAAGTTCAATGGTGCTTTTATTCTTTGATTTGATTGGTTTAAGTCTGTTTTCTACTATTTGATTGCAATATGTGAGAAGATATGAACAGCTTTTTTGAAGAAAACAAAGGACATTAAGGTAGCCATTGTTGATTTCTTATTGTCTGATTTGAAGGCCTGTAATGCTTTCACTCTTTTGTTTTATCTGGTTTTATATTATCTTGTTTTGTTTGAGTTTATTGTGTGTGACTGCATGAACAACCATTTCGAAGAAAACAAGAAACACTAGGGTAGCCATTGTTAATCTCCTATTGTTATGTTTTGAAGGCCTGTCTTGCTTGCAGTGTTCTGTTCTAAAATGCTTTGTTGTGTTTAACTCTGTTTTGTTTTGTTTTATTCCCTTTAAAATAAAAAAAAAAAGAATGTAGGCCATCTCAGCATGCAAATTAAAGACTGCCTTAGTTTTGGCTGCTATAATTTGATATACAACAAATACTTATTTCTCAATGCCAGAGTGAGAAATCCAAGATTAAGGAAGTGTAGATGTGGTTTGGGATGATTCTCCTTGTTTTCCTCAGATGGACAAGACCAAGGACAAGTCCTGAAGTCTTTTTTGAGAGAAGTATTAATCCCATTACTGAAGGCTCTACCATTGGGAGCCAACCACCTCTGAAAAGTTCTACTTCCTAAGAGCATCACAGTGGGGGTAAGAATTTCAATATATGAACTGGGGGACAGTGCAAATATTCACGACAAGGTCCTTGAATGACCATTATTAAAAGCTCAAATATTTTAAAACACTAAAAATCATTTAATAGATGACAAAAAAATTTTTTTTAATTGTGATTTAGAATTCTTCAGGATAAAAATGGCCAAAGAATTAAATTTTGGAGTGTTTGTGTTTCTTCATAATACCCTAGAAGTGTCATATTTAGAGTGACTTGGAGAGGTAGCGCTCAGTGGAGCAAAGCCATGGGCAGTGGGGAGAGGGGCTGAGTACACATGGCAGACCTCAACAGTGTGAGACCAGGTTCCAATGTGATGTTTTTCTATGTCCTGACCCACCTGAAAAACAGAAGTCATCGAATAACTCTGTACCTTGTGATACTATAGTTTCCAAATGAAGTTTTCCATCAGATCTTATTTATAATTCTCCCAACTGATCTCATGTGGTCTAGATATTCCTCTCATCCTTTGTTCTTTTGAGGAATGGCAGCACTTTGTAATTCGTCTGTTAGAGCAAGAGGCATCTTCTCCAAAGCGCAGTGGTGTATGGATCCCAGGGGGTGTTAACCCTGGGGAGATTTGCCATTCTCTCCTAGAGCCTTCACTAAGCCTGCACCTCAGGTCTGCTGTTGATTATCTTGATGAGGAGCCTTAGAGACGCTGCCTCGCAACAGACCTTCCGTCGGCACAAAGCTAATGTCAATTTGCAGACCCTTCAATTCTGAAAGAGTTTTCATTGGGAAAAAACATTTCTTGAACCTTTTTTTAAAATGAATGTAAGGGATCTGATTTTTGTATTCCGTTGGCACTAACAAGATTAATTTAATCAAGTCATGACCTTGCTAAGAGTCAGTTTTGATCTGAAAAATAAGAGGTGTGTTTGTGTGTGTTTCTGTGGTATATAAGTGTTTTGTGTTCATTATTTCAAACATAGCCTAGAAAAATATAGATAGAAATGTCAGGAGTGGTCACCTTTGGGCAAAGAGATGATGGGTGATTTTTTAAAAAATGTATTTTCACAAATATGTGAAGTGTGCAAAGAACTAAATAATAAGAAAAAGAAAAGTAGTGCCAGTTTCACCTGGTCCTTCCTAGATCATAGACCTTCTACATTAGTGCTAAACATTAACTGTATTCATAAAGACAAAAACACTGATTTGTCTACGATTTGGTAAAATAATAACTTGTACACAATTTTACCATAAGAACAATACAATGTTATAATTAGTGAAGAATTAGCTCCTGTACTTCCAGGCAGGAGATTTAAATTTCAAATAAAAAAGTAAAAACTTACCAAGCCTAGGCTGAGATTTTGCAAACTGTAATTATAGATACTATTCAGAAAAGAAAATGAAAACATTTTTATTTTCTTGTTTGATTCTACCTAGAATAAATTTACAAAATAATTATCTCACAGAAAATAATTATCTCACAGAAAATCTGGTGAAAGGATCTTTGTGTGTTATTTTGCTTTTATTCTGATTCAAGGAGAATTAATAAACTCTACTCCTGTTTGTGAGAAAGCTTTGAACCAAGTTAAAACTAAGGAAAGTAAAGCAGAGATATAACCCACATGTGGACAGAGCTGATGCTGGACAAGACAGCGTGTATCCCTGTAAGCAATCTGTGTTGAATCTATTGCTGGGCAACTGCGTTCTGCAGCCCCGAACTACAGGGCCAGGTCCTCTCTGCTAACCTAAATCATGATGAAAGTGACAAAGAGCATTCAAAATGGACTCAAAGTCTGTGTCTCTCAAAATGCAAAGGCTGAAATTCTAACCTCCTATGTGATAAGGCCAGGCCTTGGGGAGTTCATTATGTCATGAAGGAGAAGCCCTTGTAAGCAGAATTGGTGCCCTCCAAGGAGAAGCTAGAGAGCTAACTCACCGTTTTCCCACCATGTGAGGATACAATGGAAAGTCACTAGAGATCAGTGAATTCCATGGAATCAAGTTCCTGGAGTCCATTCCTTCCAGCATCTACAAGCCGGAAGAGAGTCCTCAGGATGCTAGCACAGCGATCCTGGACAGCTGGTCTCTGTAACTGTGAGAAATAAATTCCTGCTATTTATAAGCCTTCTGGTCTATAGCACCTTGCTTCCATAGCAGCCTACATGAACTATGCCAACAGCTAAGCTCAGTGGAGAGGCTAACTCCCGCAAGCAAGAGGAAATAAAGTGGCAGCTGCACTCAAGGCTTCTTCCTTGTCCAAAGCTATCAGGTAACTTCAGGCAGAGGAGTCGGTTTAGCAAGACAAAGAGAAGCCAAGAACGTTACACACAAAAATAGCACAGAGTGGATTAAAAAGTGTCTCCTACCAATCAAAGTGGATATCTTCTTTCCGTACCCTGGCACCACTGGTGACAAAACTATTTCACTTACTGAAGGGCATAAGGCTGCACACCTGTAATCCTGCTGGGAGCCTGCGGCATGAAGATTACAAGTCTGAGCCCAGGCTTGGCACCTTAGCAAGTGGTGAGATTGTGTCTCACAGTAAAAATTTAAAAAGGCCTGGGAATGTATCTCACTGTTAAAGCCCTGGGTTAAATCCCAGTACTGCTATAAATTAAATTAAATTAAATTAAATTAAATTAAATAATTTCATCCATAATTATTTTATCTTTTCTGGAAATATTTTTTTGATTTATTTTTTAAATGACAAGTAGAAATTGGGCACATTTACAGTGTAAAGCACGAAGTTACTATACATATATAGTACATATAGCTATTATATTATATATATAATATATATAACACATATATGGCTAGATGAGCAATTTAATTTATGTATTACCTGGCATACTTATTTAATTGTGGTGAGAACACCTGAAATCTACTCTCATAATAATATTGAAATTTATAACACCTTATTAATTTTAGTCATAAGGATAAAAGTAGATTTCTTGAGCTTATTTCTGTCCAACTGAAACTTGATGCTTTCTGACTAACAAATCCCCAGTCCCTCCACCCCAGCCTCTGTAACTACCTTTTCTTCTCTCTTTCCATTGACTAGATATTTCCGCATTCCACATGTAAGCAGTATTTATCTTTCTGTGCCTGGCTATATACTTAGCACAGTGTCTTCTAGGATCATCTTTATGGTCACAAATGACAAGGTTTATTCCTTTTGAAGGATGAGCAGCATTCCAATGAGTGTACACACCATGTAGACACTTTATCTCTTATCTCCAACCCTCTGCTCTCCCAACTCTAGAGGAAGATGACCCCCTTGGCGATATGGGCTAGCCATTGTCAAGTATGAAATCGTCATTTCCTAGTTCCATGGAATCAGGTCCCTAGAGCATCCTCCAGCCCCATGCTAACTTGCTTTTAGTTTTCTAGCTTCTACTTCCTTTGTGGACCAAAATTAGGCCCATTCC
>RJWT010047148.1:0-11353 GCA_004365215.1 Cuniculus paca | reverse complement strand
GAAAAAGACAATCCATAAAGGAAAGTATTGACAGGTTTGACTATGAAACTTATTTTTAAAACCTAGAGCAAAATATGCAAAAATAAATTAAAATACAAATGACAAACTGAGAAAAAACATACAGCATATGGCAGTACCATATTATACACTTAGCACATACAAGTATCTCTCAAATCAGTAAAGATGAACAAATACTTCAATAGAAAAATTAATGAGAAAAAGAAAATTCACAGGTACCTAGATTTAGAAGCTATTGTACAGATATAAAGATAATTAATTTAAGTAACGAAGAAATAGAAATAGAAACAAAAATAAAAACTTCCCAATCTATGAAACAAAGACAACTTTTAAAAAGAGATTTTGCCAGAGCTGATAAGGGAATGAGGAGATTGGCACTCTTCTCTGCTGTTAATAGAAGTGTAAACATGTGCAAATTTTATTTTGGAGGGATGATTTTGACAATATGTTTTAAATTTTTAAATTTGCAATTAACTTGTCCAAGATGGTGACCTATGCAAATGTATTTATCTCTCTTATCTGCCAGAATCCCACTGAAGTGACAGAGAATACATAAAACAGAGTTCTTTGCCTGACAGAAAAACCATAAAAAAGAAACATGCAGTTGAGCACCAACCCCAATGAGTTCTTAGGAATTTCACAGTGAGCTGGAGTTCACGAAATGATAATGAGTCACGAAATATGATAATTAATTGTGCTGCTTGTATACAGAATACTGGTTGAGACATTTGAACCCAAGTGAGATATGATATTGACAACACATTTCTAAATAAACTGGAAGACCAACAAGGAGGGCACTAGAACCCAAGAGGGAAAAGAGGTAAAGTCCAATGGAGTTTTACAACACCACAAGAGACAGACAGAAAAACAAAAAAAGGATGTGAAACAACATGCAGGGTGAAATACACCATACACTGTGTGTCCACACTTTGTCTGTCTTGCTGAAATAAGACACTGGCTTTTTTTTCCACCTGTGTGATCTGCACTCACCTGCAAAGGAATCCTACCTGTCAGCACACCCCTGCGCACTTCTTTACAGAACCTGTCTCCCCACCTGATCATGAGGAAGACTATCATGAACAGACCTTCAGAACTGTGGAGGTACCCCAGGCCTGCTGCACAGTCTAGTCTGTTACCAAAATGTAACCATGAACAAATTAGAGTCCCAAGACATTCAAATAAGAGCATGAAGATGAGTTTTGAGAGACAACAACCCCTTCCAGAAGAAGAAGGTATTTCACGAAGAGAAGAGCGCTTCCAAAAACTTCTAGTTACCATCCTCAGAGAGACTGGAAAATATAAAGAATATGCAAAAGATGCAAACTAATACAAAAAAGGTCAGTTGAGAGAGGACAGTTCTTGCAAATTCACATGAAGACTTAACTGAGAATTATAAAGATGACTTGACATTTAAAATCTCTTCATAGTGTACACTATCAATAGGTTGAAGGAAATAAGCATATTTCTCTTAATAGAAACAAGATAAAATTTAAAATCCACCTCTATTTTAAAATTTATTCAATTAAGACGCAATGGTATAGTCAGGGATTTAGCTCAGTGGCCTAAGCACCTGCCTGGCAAGTGCAAGGTCGTGAGTTCGATCCCTGGTGCCACCAAAAAAAAAAAAAAGAAGCAATGGTATAAAGTAAAACTCTAAGCTTTGACATGAGAAAATGTCCGAGATACATTGTTAAGTGCAGTTACAAAACCGAATATAAGTATGACTAAGTAGATCAGGATTTCTCAACCTCAACACTGACATTTTTGAACCTGAGGATTCTCTGTTGTAGGTCAGTGCTGTGCTTTCTAGCATATTTAGCTGCATCTGCGGCCCCAGTACACTTAAATGGCTTTAGTACTGAACCCCATGAGGTACCCTACTTCATCCTGTTCAAAGTTGTGCAACCAAAAATGTTTCCAGACATTTCCACATGTCCCCTAGAAACCAAATCACCCTGAGTTCAGAAACTAATGGAGATCCAGAAAACAGTATTTATCTATCTCCATTACTAAGTTTCTACAATGATCTTCTCTGTGGTACAATATTACAGAGTTCACCTCATGTATTATTCAAATGTAGAAGTATATAATTTTTTAAAAGCTGCTAATGTTAGGTGAAATTTTAAAATTTGAAACATAACTCACATCACTGCCATTTTTAACAGGCTTACCAGACAGGAAAGTCAGAGGTCGATGTCACTGCAGACCTGAATTTCATCAAATCCCTGTCTTGAACGGCATCCCGTGAAAGACTCAGAGAACTCTGGATTGGAAACAGTTACATGAACTTCTAGATTCAGTGACAGTTATATTAAAATGCTGAATAATTATAATCCCAAAGTAATTTTTTGTGATACTGGAAATTTACCCCAGGGCCTTCATACTGAGCTACAATTCAAGCTCTTTTTCTTAATGAGATGGGATCTCACTAAGCCACTGAGTCCCCCAGGCTAGGCTTGAACTTGCAATCCTCCTGCTTCAGCCTTCCAAGGTGCAGGGATTACAGGCATGTGACACCAAGCCTGGTCCAAATTAATTCTTTATATTTTCTTTTTTTTGTGCTTTTTCCTGTCTCGAAATATGGTAATGCATAGTGTTAATATATGTGATGTTAATGAAACATATGTTTAAAATGTAATACATATTCAAACACACACGCAGATACACACATATGCAGTTGACCCTCTGTATCTGTGAGTTCTTCATCCATGGATTTAACCAGCCAGAGATAAAAGTATTCTGGAAAAAACAATTGCGTTTGTACTAAACATGTACAGTTTTTTCTTGCCATTATTTTCCAAATAATACAGTGCAACAGCTATTTATATAGCATTTACAATGTAGTAGGTATTATAAATAATCTAGAGGTGATTAAAATATATAAGAATATTGTGTATGCTATATGCAAATACTATGCTGTTTTTATATGACAAATTTGAGCTGCCATAGATATTTGTATTTGCAGGAAACTTTGAATCATATCTCTTCAGATTCTGAGATGTGACTATATTTCATGGATGTCATTATCACTGTCAGCAAAAAAATTTGAAGGAAGTAAAAAGATGAGGTATAGGTATGTGTACACACTTAATATAAACTGGGCGTAGCCAGGTAGTGTGGAGCATGCCCGTAATCTCTGTCTGGGAGGCCGACAAAGGAGGATCACAAGTTCAAGCTCAGCCTGAGCAACTTAGCAAGATCTTGTCTCAAAATTAAAAAAAAAAATTAACAGCTTGAATGTAGCTCAATGCAAAGATCTTGCTTTCAGTCCTCTGTATTGCAAAAACAAATGAACGAAAAACAAACCTGGGTGTAAAAAAAAAATCAGAACTGTTATTTTGATTTTAAGAGTAAAAATTAAAACTCTGAGAAAATAACTTGAGGCTAACAGAATTGCTTTTCAGGCAAAGAACAGAAATAACTCCT
The DNA here is from genome assembly GCA_004365215.1 of Cuniculus paca. Taxonomy (NCBI): domain Eukaryota; kingdom Metazoa; phylum Chordata; class Mammalia; order Rodentia; family Cuniculidae; genus Cuniculus; species Cuniculus paca. Next base: position 7,909 of record RJWT010047148.1, on the reverse strand, counting down.
GAGAAAATATGCCTATGGCATTTTGTGAGCTTGTGTTTTGAAGGGTTTCAGTGTGATATCTACTTCTGAGTATACCTTTTACTTGAAGAATGTGCATCACAGTTAAAGCAAGATGATGCTTGCCCAGAAGCCAACCGGAAGATTCATTGTTGATTGAGTGTATCTGTTATCTTTACCCTTAGGGTTCCTTTCATTTCTCACGTCCCTTCCTTCAGAGGGGTCAGATCTAATACATTTTTTAGTGATTTATGGGTTGGACTAGAAATTGGATAATCAAATCAAAATATGTATTGAGTGCCATGTGTGTGCTCAGAACTCTGTAGAATAAAGAATTTATCGAGCTAGCATGAACAATCAAAGTAGACCTCTTGCCAAACAGTTAAACAATAATACAACCCTGTGGAAAAAATCCTGAGATAAAACATTAGGAGGTCTTTTATATTACTTCATCATCATTTTGTAGACAAAAGGATAACTTGCCTTTACGTTTAAAAAATACAACTTTTAAAACATTTTTAGTTACATTTCACATGTATCTTGGTTATTTTTCTCATTGGTAAGACAAAATACTCAACAACCAAACTGAAGGAAAGAAAGGTTTATTTAGTGCACAGATTGTGGAAGTTTCAGTGCATAATCAGCTGGCTCCAAAGCAGGGTGGCAGAGGGCAACAGTTCATGGCGGCGAAAGACAGCAAAGGCAACAAGAGCAAAAAGGCAGGAGTATGAGGGAAGACTCTTTCTGTCCCTGAGCTATACCTACCAACTTAGTTTTGTTTTTGTTTTTCATTTTTATTTTTGAGACCCTAAATTGTCTCACTAAATGGCTAAATTTCCCAGGCTGGGCTCAAACTTGCAATCCTCCTGCCACAACCTCCCAGAGCACTGTAATCACATGTGTGTACCACTACGCCCAGCTTCAATATATCTTTTTCTTAATGATAAAATATAGCAACCAACGCAGGAGTGGCGGTGCACACCTGCAATCCTTGTACTTGGGAGGCTGAAGCAGGAGAAACTCCATGAGTTCCAGGCTAGCCTGGACCACATACTGAGTTCAAGGCCAGCCTGACCTACAGACCAAGACCCTGGCACAAACAAACAAACATACCAACAACAACAACAACACATATGGAAATAATCTTAACTTTTTACCCTGCATACAACATTTGCAGACGTGATTACTCAATTCTGTTTCCTCTGATAGGCAACTTAATATATGATATGAACCCAAAAGTCATATGCAAATAACTTTATAAGATTTTTATTAAAGGGTTATGGCAATGCCAGCAGCATTTAGAATATCTGTGTAAAAATAGCAAATTATTCTTGTTCAAAACAAAGATCATCCTGATGGATTTTTCCCCAAAATATTTTCAGGTAAGAAAATTCTGCATTTCTGAAAAAAAAAAAAAAGAGAGAGAGTTTGGTTTTTCAATAGAACGGTCAAAATTTACACAGGTTGATCTTGATTCTGCATAAACTGGCTGAGGCATGGGATGATGGGGTGGGGTGCAGCGCTGCTGTTAAGCAGACAGCTCCAAGTATGGGTTTTTTCAATTTAAAAGTCTGTTGAAACCTAATATAAGGATTGCTCGCTCTACGGTACGTACTGTGTGCACTGCTGCCCTCTACTGGATGGCGTAGCAATTTGCCCAGATTCATTGAAACTCATCAATTCTGGCCTCCCTTTAGCCCTCAACCAATATTTATGGCTATCTCTGGCATCCTGCTGAGCTTTACTTCAGGGTTGCAGAGGTGAGGAAAACGCACTGCCTGTCCTCAAAGAGCTCACAGAAAAATTTGGGGACACTCCTAAGAAAATCCGTGATTCCAATAAAAAGTGCTGAACGCTCTAATCGTAGTAAGCACAGATAATATAAGGCTTTACAGAAAATAGCATTTACATTCTACTTTAGCTTCTTAGCTGGTATGAGCCCTGCTTGAAAACTCATCTGGAAAAATGATTAAGGAATTCATAATTTTACCTTGGAGATAAGGCTGACTAATTTTATAATAGAGGAAGATTTCCCAATTAAGTGTGAAGGCATGAAATAAAGAAAAATTACCATCCCACTAATGTGGGAAGAAGAGAGTGTTGACAAGGTTTCATGAGCTACCAGCTAGAGGCAATGTCACTTAATCAGCATGTGAACTCTTACTGCATTAGCCTAGACCACCAGTGTAAGGTCGAAAGCTGGGGTAGAAGAACAGGTATACATAACCTCAATCTTTTTTCCTAGTCTTAGTAAGGAAAACTTTGAGTATCTCATCATTAAGTGTGATGTGAGCTGCTGTTTTGTACTATTAAAATGTTGTTGATCACAGTGATACATGCCTATAACCCCAGTTACTCAGGAGTCGGAGACCAGAAGAGGGCAAATTTGACGCAAGACTGGGTAATTTAGCAAAGCCCTGTGTCAAATAAAAGTAAATAAATAAATACATTTTTCTCTTTTTTATTTTAAAATGAAAAATGGATAAAATCAATGATACAGAATTTCAAAACAAAGTTAGATTAGCAATGGTTAATATATTGTGTATTGTTATCTTCAAAGTAGTTGCCCGGATTACAAGATATATGTATGAAAAAAATGACCAAAAATGTTAGCACAAACCACTCTTTTTGATGAGCTAACAGAGATTAGTAGTATAAGAATCTATCTTGTGTGTGTGTGTCTGTGTCTGTGTCTGTGTGTGTATCCTTTCCCTTCTTTCTTTCCTCCTTACTCATCCCAGTTGTTCTTTCCTTTTGAGCAGTTTCATCCCACTTTCATGTTCACAGTATCTATTACACATTTTGGTTCTTATTTACTCTTTCAGGTTTTTACACTAGCGAGACAATACGATATTTACACACATGAGTCTTATTTATTTCATTTATGAGTATGGTCTCAAATTGCATCCATTTACCTATAAAAGTCTCAAGTTTATCCTCCTTTATAGCTGAGTAATGCTCTATTGTGTAAAAAGACCACATCTTTTTTATTCATTCCTCAGTTGATGGGCATTTGGGTTGTTTCCAAGATTTAGCTATTACAAATTGTGCTGCTATAAATGTGGGTGCACATATATCGCTGTGTCATGATGTTTTCAATTCTTTTGAGAAAATAACCAGAAGGGGAATAGCTGGATGGAATGGAACCTCCAATTCTAGGTTCTTGAGGAATCTCCACGCTGATTTCCACAGTGGTTGTACCAGCCTACACTCCCACCAACAGTGAAGGGTTCCTTTTCCCCCAAAGCCACTCCAGCATTTGTTATTGGTGGATTTCTTAATCTTGGCCATTCTTTCTGAAGTTAGATGGAATCTCAGTGTTGTTTTAATTTGCATTTCTTGAATGACCAGTGATGTTGAACATTTATTCATATATTTATTTTCCTTTTGTATTTCTTCATCTGAGAAGTGTATATTCATCTCAGATGCCTGTTTTTGGATTGGGTCTTTGAATTTGAGGGGCCCTATATTTTTCAGTTCTTTATGTTCTAGATAGAAGTCCTTTGAGAGACAGCTGGCTAAAATTTTTTCCCATTCTGTGAGTTTTCTTTTCACTATGTTGGTGATTTCTTTTGATGTGCAAAAACTTAATAAGGTGAGATGCCAGTTGTTGATTCCTTGAAGTACTTCTTGTGCAGTTTGGGTTTTGTTCATGAACTCTTTGCCTACCTCTATGGCTTCAAGATTTCTACCTACCTTGTCTTCTAGTAGATTTAGTGTTTCTATTTTAATATTTAGATTCTGAAGCATTTTGACTTTAGTTTAGAACATGGTGATAGACATGGGTCTAGTTTTAGTCTTAGGCATGTGAAAAGCCAGTTTTTCCAGCACCATTTATTAGAGAGGCTATCTTTCTTCTAGTGAACATGTTTAGCCTCTTTGTCAAAGATAAGGTGGCTGAGTGTCTTTGTAGTTGTGTCTGCATCTTCTAATCTGTTCCACTGATCCTCAGGTCTTTGTTTTTTGTTGTTGTTATTGTTGTTTTTATTTGCTAGTACTGTGCTGATTTTATCACAGTTGCTTTGTAGTATAATTTCAAGTCAGGGATCCTGATACCTCCTACCTTGCTTTTGTTACCCAGGATTTCCTTTGCTATTCTAGGTCTCTTGTGTTTCCAAATGAATTTTAAGAATGTTTTCTTTACATCTGTGAGGTATGAAAATGGTATTTTGATTGGAATTACATTAAATCTGTATAACAGTTTTGGGAGTATGGCTATTTTCACAATGTTGGTTCTTCCTATTCAAGAGCAAGGAATATTTTTCCATTTTCCGATATCCTCCTCAATCTCCTTTTTCAGAGTACTGCAATTTTCAATATATAGATCTTTTACATCTTTTGTTAGATTGATTCCTAAGTGTTTCATTGTTTTGGATGCTATTTTGAAAGATGTTATTTCCATAGTATCTCTCTCAGTGAGTTTGTTGTTTGTGTACAAGAACGCTATTGATTTTTGAGTGTCGATTTTGCATCTAGTTATGCTGTTGAATTTGCTTATTAACTCTACTAATCTTTTGTTGGAGTTTTTGTGTAGAGTATCATGTCATCTGCAAATAATGATAATTTAATTTCTTTCTTTCTTACTCTTGTTCCTTTTATTTCTCTCTCTTGTCTAACTGCTCTAATGCTTCCAGAACTATATTGAATAGGAGCGGTGATAGTGGACATCCTTGTCTTGTTCATGATTTTAGAGTGAAAGCTTTCAGTTTTTGTCTGTTTAGTATGATGCTGGCTGTTGGTTTGTCATAGATGGCTTTTATCAGATTGAGGTTGAGACCATCTATTTCGATTTTCTGTAGGGTTTTTGTCATAAATGAGTGTTGGACTTTATCAAAAGCTTTTTCTGTGTCTGTTGAGATGATCATGTGATTTTTGTCTTTGGCTGTGTTGATGTGGTGTATTACATTTATTGATTTCTGTATGCGGAATCATCCCTGCATTCCTGTGATGAATCCCACTTGGTCATGGTGTATAATCTTCTTGATAATTTGCTGCATTCTGTTTGCTAGTATTTAATCAAGAATTCTTGCATCTGTGTTCATTTAGTGAGATTGGCCAGTAGTTCTCTTTTTTGGTTGGGTCTTTTTCTGGGTATCAGTGTAATGCTTGCTTCCAGGAATGAGTTAGTGAGAATCACTTCCCTTTCAATTTCATTAAAAAGTTTAAGGAGTATTGGCATTAAATCTTCTCTGAACTTCTTGTAGAATTCAGCCATGAATCCATCAGGAACTGGGTTTATCTTTGTTGGTAAGTTTTTTATTACATTTTCAATTTCATTAAACATTAGCTTATGCAAAATTTTTATGTCTTCTTGGTCAAGGTTTGATAATTCATGTTTCTAGGAATCTGTCCATTTCTTCTGTGTTTTCCAACCTATATGAGTAAAAATTTTCAAAGTAGGTATTGATGATCTGAATTTCCTCAGGATCTGTAGTGATTTCACCCTTTTCATTCCTTATTGCATGAATATTTTTCTTTTCTTTTCTTGATAAGGTTGGTTAGGAGTTTATCAATTTTATTTATTCTTTCAAAGAACCAACTGTTCAACTCATTAATTATTTGTATTGTTTACTTAATCTCAACTGCATTAATTTCTGCTCTGATCTTTATAATTTCTTCCATTCTATGAACTTTGGGCTTGATTTGCCCTTCTTTTTGTATAAATTTGAGTGCAGCCTTAGGTTGTTTATTTGTGTTCGTTCTGTGTTCCCAATGTGAGAATTCACTGCTATAAATTTCCCTCTTAGGACTACTTTCATTGCTTCCCACAAGTTCCAGGATGTTGTAGCTATATTTTCATTTAATTGTAGATATTTTAATTTCCTCTTTAATTTTCATCTGTGACCCACTGGTTGTTCAGGAGGGTATTATTTAATTTCCATGTGTTTATGGAATTTTTGTGGTTTCTTTTGCCATTAATTTCTAATTTCATTGCACTCTGGTCAGATAATATGGGATAATTTCAATTCCTTTGTATTTACTCAAGCATGTCCTATGGGCTAGCTTATGGTCTATTTTAGAGAACATCTGGTATAGAGCTGAGAAAAATGTGTATTCTCATGTAGTTGGATGGACTACTCTGTAAACACTCTGTAGTTGGATGGAACACTCTGTAGTTGATGGAACACTCTGTATTAAATCCATTTGTTCACATGTTTGATTGAGTTCTATTATTTCTTTGCTGATTGTTTGTCTAGTTAATCTCTCTTTGTGACAATAGGGTATTAAGATCTCCCCATTACAATTGTGTTATTTGATTTTTTCATGTTTATTAATAAGTGTCTTATATAGTTGGGTACTCCCATTTTTGGTGCATATATATTTATGACTGTTATCTCTCCTTCTTGAATTTTTCCCCTAACAATTATGTAGTGACCTTCTTTATCTCTTTTGATCTTTTTGGTTTGAAGTTCACATTGTCTGCAAACAGAATAGCGACCCCTGCCTTTTTTGAATTCCTGTTGCATGGAATATTGTTTTCCAACCTTTGATTTTCAATCTATAAATTTCTTTTGGAGTTAAATGTGTTTCTTGTATACAGCATATTGTTGCATCTTGTTTCTTGATCCATTCTGCCATTCTTGTTTCTTTTGATTGGTGTATTGAGACCATTTATATTGATAGTTATAACTGACATGTATTGGCTTATCTTTGTCATGTTATTTTTCTGTTGTTAATTCCCTGTTTTCCCCCTCTGTTTAATTGCTTGCCCTGCCTGGTAGTTTCTTTTTCTGCTGTTTTCCTAGGATTTGTGGTCATTTTTATTCCTATCTCAAATGTCTTTTAGTACTCTTTCTAGAGTTAGTTTGGTAGACATGAATTTCTTCAGTTGTTCTTTGTCGGGGAAGTATCTTATTTCTCCATTAACTTTGAAGGATAGTTTTGCAGGTACATCAATCTGAGTTGGAAGTTGTTTTCTTTCAGGGCTTAGAATACCTCACTCCAAGCTCTTCTTGACTTGATGGTTTGTGTTGGGAAGTTGGCTATGATTCTAATGGGCTTTCCTTGATAGGTGTCTTGATTACTTTTCTCTCGTTGCTGGGACAAAACACCTGACACCCAAAGTGAAGCAAGAAAAGGTTTATTTAGCTTACAGTTTCTGGAGATTTCAGTCCATAATCAGCTGGCTCCAAGGCAGTGTGGCATGGCACTGGAGCAATAATTCAAGGCAGCAACCAGAGCAAAAGAGGAAAACAAGCCTCTTCCCCTCCCTTATATTATACAGAAGCCACCCCTGCTTCAGGACAGAGGGAGCACTCACCAAATCTCCTTGCCCTCCTTTACACAGGATGAGGATATTTACAAAGAACCCTGGCTCCCTGCTGAGTCTCTCAGTTAAAATTCTAAACTGCTCAAGTTGACACAATGTATCAACCATAACAATAGGTGATCTGCTTCTTTTCCCTAACAGCTTTATATATTCTGTTTTTGTGCTGAATTTCTGGGATCTTAATTAATATATCGCTGGGTGTAGATTTATTTTGGTTATGGTTGTTTGGAGTTCTATATATCTCACTTATCTATCTGTATGTCAGATTCTGTACCCACATTTGGGAAATTTTCTACTATTATTTCTGTGAATAATTTTTTTGTCATCTGTGTTGACTCATGCTTTTTCATTGAGACCTATCATTCTCATATTGTTTTTCTTTGCTTTGTATTGGGGCTGTTGAATCAGTATTTCATGATCCCTTGTTATTTTTAAGAGATCTTTACTTTTGTGATCACTAGTCATGATCCTGTCTTTGAAGTCTGAAAGTCTATCTTCGATTTTGTTCAAATGGTTTTGACAGCTTTAAATGGAATTTTTAATTTCATGGATATCTCTTTGAATCTGTTTGATGCATTCTATTTCTTTTCTATGTTGTTCATTCAAGGTTTCCATCATTTTCTTATGCTCCTGTATTTTTTA
>RJWT010047147.1:0-11348 GCA_004365215.1 Cuniculus paca | reverse complement strand
GCACCAATTTGATTGTTTTGACTTAAATTCTTGTCTATCTCTTCCAGAAGAATGTAAATTCCATAAAAGCAGAGATCCATGTCTTTTTCACAGTTTTATTTCCAATACCTAATACAGCTGTGGGATCAAGTAAAGGAACAAATGAGGAGGGAGTTGTATAGCAAGAAGTTTTCACTACTAGGGGTTAACTAGAAAAATGGGCAGAAAGTTTCCCTGGGTACCTAATTAAATACCAATATCAACTGGTATTAAAAGTAGAAGGTAGGGTCCTGGTATAGTGGCAAACACCTGTAATCTGAGCACTCTCAGAAGGCTGAGGCAGGAGAGTCATTTTGAGTTAGAGGCCAGCCAACACTACTACAAAGTGAATGCAAGGCCAGCCTAAACTCTATAGTGAAGCCCTGTCTCAAAAAGACAAAAACAAGGCTGGGGATACAGCTCTGCAGCACAAGTGCCTGCCTGGCTTGAGGTTGTGAGTTCCAACCCCAGGTAGCCAAAAAAAAAAAAAAAGGACGAAGAAGGTGGAGTGTAACAGCCAAAATGTACTGCCCAATGCTAGGTGCAAAGAAAAAAAGTCAACTCTTTTTTTTTTTTGCGGGACTGGGGATCAAACTCACAACCTCACACTTGCCAGGCAGGTGCTTAGGGTGCTGAACTAAATACCCAGCCCTTCTATTGCTTTCTTGATGGCATTAGTGGAAATATCCAGATTTAAAGTGACGCAATGCAAACATTTTCTACAACTATGTGAGTATTTCTCCAGAAATGTGATTCTTTCTTTTGTTTGTTTGTTTGTTTTGCGGCACCAGGGATTGAACTCAGGACCTTGCACTTGCCAGGCAGGCGCTTAGGCCGCTGAGCTAGATCCCCAGCCCAGGTGTTTTTGAGACAGGGTCTCACTATGCTATTCAGACTGGCCTTGAGCTCACTTTGTAGCCCAGGCTGGTCTTGAACTCACAACAATCAGCCTGTCTCAGCCTCCCAAGTGCTGGGATTACAGGCATGAGCCACCACACTTGGCAAAAAATTCAACTCTTAAAAGGGGCAGGAGAATAAGAATTACAGAGTCTGTTTAGAGTTTTAAATACTTTCCCAAAACTGAAAAACATGCAGGTAACTTCATAATGCAGATGACTAAACTGGGCATACTTCATACTGTGAAATTTTCTTCCTGGTTTAACAAAGTTTGTTGAATCTTTGACCTGTCTGTGTGAATAGAATGGGAATACTGAATACTGAATTGCTCTGTTCTGCAGGAAATCTAGCGGTAGAACACTGATGATGCAGGAACCTTCCAGCTTTCTACCTTGGGTTAAACCACTGGAAATAGAACTGGGTAGGATAGAACCTACAACCTGCAGTGAGTTACAGCCCACACCACTTCACGGGCCCTCTTTGGATCTTGTCTGGTAACAGAACAAAGATTGCACCAGCTGTTGATGCCAAGAACCTATAATAGATCTTTAAATGCACCAGCTAAATTATGAACTATAGGGAAATATGCAGAGCAAAAGAAACCACCAATAAAGTGAAGAGACAACCCACAGAATGTGGAAAAAAAAATTATGAACTACTCTTCAAAGAACTCAGGGGCTGGGGATTTAGCTCAGTGTCATAAGCACCTGCCTGGCAAGCACAAGGTTGTGAGTTTGATCCCCAGTACCAAAAAAACAAAAACAAAAAACCTCAGAAAATTATGCTAAGTGTGGCGAAGCACACCAGTAATACCAGTTCTTCAGGAGGTGAGGCAGGAGGATCACCAAGAGTTTGAGGCCAACCTGGGCTACATAGTGAGACCCTGCCTCAAAAACAAAAACAAAACCAAAAAAATTGAACTCCTCAAAGTTAAAGAGCCAATCCAAAAATAGGCATCTAGCTGGGCGTGGTGGCTCACACCTGTAATCCCAGCACTCGGGAGGCTGAGACAGGTGGATCGTTGTGAGGTCGAGACCAGCCTGGGCCACAAAGTGAGCTCAAGGCCAGCCTGAATGGCATAGTGAGACCCTGTCTCAAAAACACAAGGCCAGGGGGTCTAGCTCAGCGGCCTAACCGCCTGCCTGGCAAGTGCAAGGTTGTGAGTTCAATCCCTGGTGCCGCCAAAAAAAAAAAAAAAATAGGCATCTAGCCAGGCATGGTGGCACACACCTATAATCCCAGAACTCTGGAAGCTAAAGCAGGAGGATTGCTGTGAACTCAAGGATAGCCTGGGCTACACAGTAAGTTCAAGGCCAGTCTGCACTATATAGCCAGACCCTGTCTCCAGCTAAATCTATCTATATCTATATCTATATTTATATTTATATCTGTATCTGTATCTATATCTATACCTATAGTTATCTGTATAGACACTTATAAATTTCACCTTTTTTGTCTTGTATGAGAAACAAAGGGTAAATAAGGAGCAAAATGGAGTCAGATACTGGGAAGTAGGAAGAACATGTTCAAATGGGAAGAGGAACAAGGGAAGGGAAGAAGGGAAAAAGGATTTTTTGTTTTGGGGGTTTTTTCTGCCTTTTTGAGACAGGGTTTCACTATGTAGTTCAGGCTGACCTTGAACTCACTTTGTGGTCAAGGCTGCCTTGCACTCAGAGAGATCCTCCTGTCCCAAAGTCCCTCTTGAGTGCTGGGATTACAAGCGTGCACCACCACCACACCCAATCAGAAAAAGGAATTTTTTGTTGTTTTTGTTGGTGTTTTAGATTTTTTTTTTCTGTTTGAGACAGAGGCTCATTATGCCGTTCAGGCTGGCCTTGAGCTCACTTTGTAGCCCAGGCTGGTCTCAAACTTGCAACAATTCTCCTGCCTCCGCCTCCTGAGTACTGAGATTGCAGGCATGTGCTACCACACCTGGCGATTTTTTTTGTACTGGGAATTGAACTCAGGACCTTGCACTTGCCAGGCAGGTACTTACACCACTGGGCTATATTCCCAGCCTAGAAAAAGGAAATTCTTTTTGTTTGGACTTTTTGAGACAGGGCAGTTCAGGCTGGCCTTACACTCACTTTGTAGCCCTTGTTGGTCTTGAATTCACAAGGATACTCCTGCCTCAGCCTCCCAAGTGCTGGGATTACAGGTGTGTGCCACCACCTCAGTGTGGACTTCTTGTCTGGTAACAAGACTTCTCAGAGGCAGAAGGCTGGGGAGGAGGCATAGGCAGAGACTGGGCACTGGATCCTGCATTTGCAAATTTGCCAAAGACTACTGGATGGGTTGGTGGTGTTGAGGGGGAGACCTGGCACTGATGGGTTTCTGCCCTGCCCTTCCTCACACTGACACGTTGTCCCTGAGTGGGTAGGGAGCAGGATGCCCCCCTGGGACAACACTGTCCCCCTACACAGGCTATTGTTGTCTGCATCTGCCCGGCAGGGTCTGCCCCCTGTCAAGCAAGGTCCTGAGCATGGTGCCCAGGCTTTTTTTTTTCTTTCCGGCACCGGGGATTGAACTCACAACCTTGCGCTTGCCGGGCAGGCGCTTAGACCGCTGAGCTAGATCCCCAGTGCTGGTGCCCAGGCTTTTTATACCTGACAGTGTAACTTTTTTATTTTACTCTGATTATGATTATTTAGGGAAAAAAAGAAAAAAAAGAAACAAGAAAAATTGAAGAGAGGGAAGGGAAATGGGAAAAAAAAGAATTAAGATATATTATGTGCAGGTACAAATTCCCCATGATGAATGTGTCGTTATGTATGGCAAGTATATCCTAATAAAAAAAAACTATGGGGAAATATTCTCTCATTTCATAACATAAAACCTATATTAACTGATCTTTTTTTGTTGTTCTGTGGATTGAACTCAGGCCTTTACCCTGAGCTACATCCCCAGCCCTTTTATTAAATTTTTAATTTTGAGATAGGGTCTTGGTAAGTCCCAAGGTTGCCCAGGCAGGGCTCAAACTTGTGATCCTCTTGCCTCAGTATCCCAGAGTGCTGGAATTCCAGGTGTACTACCAAGCTCATTGAGCTGAATGTCTTTTTTTTTTTTTTTTTTTTTTTTGGTACTGGGGATCAAACTCATGACCTCACGCTTGCTAGGCAGGTGCTTGTGCCACTGAGCTAAATCCCCAGCCCTGAGTTGAATTTCTTTTTTTTGCAGCACCAGGGATTGAACTCATGACCTCACACTTGCCAGGCAGGCGCTTAGGCTGAATTTCTTAGTTACTTTTATTCATGCATTTCTGTGGTGCTGACGATCAAACCCAGATCCTTGTGCATAAGAGATGAGTACTCTACTACTAAGTTACATCCCAAGGGCTGGGGATCTAGCTCAGTGGTCTAAGCGCCTGCCCATCAAACGCAAGATCGTGAGTTCAATCCCCGGTGCCACAAAAAAAAAAAAACAAAGAATGTAAGTTACACCCCAAGTCCCCATTCACTGAATATTGATATGTACATTGGACAATACTTTTTATTTTCTGACTATTGATATACACATTGGACACACATAACATAGATGATAGTCCTATAAGCTATTTGTGTACAGCTATCATTACCTTTCACCTTTGCAGTCTCAGTGAATACAAAGTCCTGAGAGCAGTTGATAATAAATGCTGCAGCACATGTCTATTGTGCGTGAGGGCCCGAGTCCAATGCCTAGTACAGAAAAAAAAAAGTTCATTGACTTATTAAAGCAGTAATAACTTCTTGAGTTACTTTTCCTGAAATACCAAAAATGCCTGAATAAGAATCCTCAAATGCCTGTGAGTAATGTAGTCTCTACAGTGGTATGACAATTTTGACTTCCAACTGTATTAATGCTCTAATCCTCCTTTCCTTTCCATTACTGGATTCAAGCTGGGGACTGGGAATGAGGCCCAGTGATTTAAGGCTGTTTGCTTCATGAATGAACAGAAACAAAATGAACACAGCTATACATTATAATATAAATATTATCTGTATTCTTCAAGTTCCTCTTTGTGATTGATGACACTCATTTTGAGTCAGGGAAAACAGCTGAAAAGATGGTGGTCAAGGGTGGTCTCCTGGGACATTGTTAGAAATATAAATACCAAGTACCACCTTAGACCAGCTGAATTAGAAGCTCCAGGGACAGGGTCTGGAAATTAGTGGTTTCCAAGCCCTCTAAGTACTTGTGACCTTTATGTAGGCTTCAAAACAACAGGGTTAAAGCAGCTTTTATTCCTTTAGCAGTTAATTTGTTACATTTGTATTTTATTTCTCAACTTCAAGTCTTGAGTTGGGCATGGTGACTCATGCCTGTAACTCCTCCCTATGGGAGCCTGTAACCCCAGTACATGGGAGGTTGAAGCAGGAGGATCACTATGAGTTCAACACCAGCATGAGCTATATAGTGAGTTCAAGGCCAGTCTGAATTGCATAGCAAAACCCTGTCTCAAAACAAAAACTAAAACTAAAACTAAAACCACAAATCAATGTGAAGCTTTTATTTATTTATTTATTTTTATTATTATTTTTTTTTTTTGCAGTACCAGGAATTGAACTCACAACCTCATGCCTGCCAGGCAGGCACTTAGGTTACTGAGCTGAATCCCCAGCCCTTGTCTTTTTGAGACAGGGTCTCACTATGTTGTTCAGGCTGGCCTTGAGCTCACTTTGTACCCCAGGCTGGTCTCAAACTTGAAACAATCCTCCTGTCTCAGCCTCTTGAGTGCTGGGATTACAGGAGTGCGCCACCACTCCCAGTTTGGCCTGCCTTTTGAAGTCTAAGTGATCCTTCTGCCTCAGCCTCCCATGTACTTGGATTACAGACATGAACTACCACGCCAGGCCTACATACAGTATACTCGAAACATTATATATTTTATTTATTTATTTTTATTTTTTATTTATTTATTTATTTATTTATTTATTTTTGCGGCACTGGGGATTGAACTCACAACCTTGTGCTTGCCGGCAGGCGCTTAGCCCGCTGAGCTAGATCCCCAGCCCAATATATTTATTTATTTATTTATTTGGTACGGGAATTGAACTCATAACCTTGCACTTGCCAGACAGGCACTTGTGCCACTGAGCTAAATCCTGGAAACATTACTTATAGTAATTTTTTTTTTTTGGTGGTACTGGATTGAACTCAGGGTCTTCGCATTGAGGTGCATCACCAGCCTATTTTATTTATTTCGTGGTACCAGCCATTAAACCCAGGGCCTTCATACTGAGCTCCCTATCCAGTCTCATTTTTTATTTTGGGATATGATCTCACTAAGTTGCTCAGTTGCTAGGCTGGGCTCAACCTTTCTGTTCTCTTGCTTTAGCTTCCCAGAGTGTTCAGAGTAGTAAGCCTGCACCACCACTCTCAGCTCTAATATTTGCTTTAAATACATAGCATCTTGCTCATATATTTATTTGGCTAGTCTTTCATAATTGACCATCTAGGGCTTTTTTGTTATGGTTTTGCTTTTTGAGACAGGGTCTCACTATGTAGTCTTTGCTGGCCTCAAACTCATTACATAGCCCAACTGGCCTTGAACTCACAGTGATCCTCCTGCCTTAGCTTCCCCAGTGCTGGCATGTACCATGATGCACAGATTTTAGCAATATTTCTTCCTCAGCTTCCCCAGTACTAGGGATTACAGGTGGGTACCATCATGCCCAGTCTATGTCAGTAGCTGTTTTGATTGTTACGAATACATATGTAGATACAAACCAGGTGTGGTGGCACATGCCTGTAATCCCAGCACCTGCCTCAAAAAAACCAAAAACAAAAATGAAACTTATATAGATACAGGTAGTATATTAACAGAGGTAATTCTGCCATCTAGGGGATATGAGGATTATCTAGATACATTTTTGGTTGTCACCAACTTTGAAGGGTGTTATTCACAAGTAATGAATAGAAACCAAGGATTTTGTTAAATAAGGTACAACTAACTGGGTATATGGTAAACACCTGTGATCCCAGCTACTTGGAGACTGAGGCAGAATTGTAAGTTCAAGACCAGCCTGGGCAATTTAACAAGACCTTGTCTCAAAAAAAGGAGAAGGTGCTTGGGGATATAGCTCAGAGGCAAGTGTGAGGTATTAGATTCAACCTCTAGTACTGCAAAAAACAAAAACGAATAAAAAAACCCCTATATTTTACATTGTAGAATTATCTGGTCCAAACTATCAATAGTGTAGAAATTGAGGAGTTTGTATTTTTTTCCCCTGGCACCAGGGATCAAACTCACAACCTCGTGCTTGCCGGGCAGGTGCTTAGGCCACTGAACTAAATCCCCAGCTCTTGTCTTTATTTTTATTTATTTTTTTGCAGCACTGGGGATTGAACTCTTGACCTTGCACTTGCCAGGCAGGCGCAAGGCCACTGACCTAGATCCCCAGCCCTTGTCTTTTTGAGACAGGGTCTCACTATGCTATTCAGACTGGCCTTGAGCTCACTTTGTACCCCAGGCTGGTCTGGAACTCACAATGATCCGCCTGTCTCAGCCTCCCAAGTGGATTACAGGTGTGAGCCACCATGCCTGGCTTTGTCTTTATTTTTCTATTTATTTTTTATTTTTATTTTTGGCGGCACCAGGGATCAAACTTACAACCTCGCACTTGCCAGGCAGGCGCTTAGGCCACTGAGCTAAATCTCCTGCCCGGGAACATTAGTTTTATTAGCATGCAAGAAAATGTATCCACTACATAGGCTACATTTTTTGAAACAGGGTCTCACTATATAGTTGAGGCTGGCTTTGAAGTCACTGTACAGCTTAGGCTGGCATTAAACTTGCACCCATCCTCCTGTTTCAGCCTCCCAAGTGCTGGGATTACAGATATGGATCACTATGGCTGGTCTTGCTATGTAGTTCAGGTTGGCCTTGAACTCACTATGTAGCACAGGTTGGCCTCAAACTTGTGGTCATCTTCCTGCCTCAGCCTTTTTTTTTTTTTGTGGCACCGGGGA
Organism: Cuniculus paca; assembly: GCA_004365215.1. Taxonomy (NCBI): domain Eukaryota; kingdom Metazoa; phylum Chordata; class Mammalia; order Rodentia; family Cuniculidae; genus Cuniculus; species Cuniculus paca. The sequence continues at coordinate 3,485 of RJWT010047147.1, read as the reverse complement.
TTGAACTCACGACCTTGAGCTTACTAGGGAAGCACTTAGGCCACTGAGCTATATCCCCAGCCCTTGTCTTTTTGTGACAGGGTCTCACTATGCCTTTCAGGCTGGCCTTGAGCTCACTTTGTAGCTCAGACTGGTCTCAAACTCGAAATGATCCTCCTGTCTCAGCCTCCTGAGTGCTGGGATTACAGATGTGAGCCACCACGCCCGGCTTTTTTTTGTCTTTTTTTTTTGTAGCACTGGGGATTGAACTCATGATCTTGCCCTTGCCAGGCAGGCGCTTATGCCACTGAGCTAAATCCCCAGCCCTTTTTGTTTTGTCTTTTTGAGACAGGGTTTCACTATGCAGTTCAGGCTACTCTTGAATTCACTATGCTGCCCAGGTGGACCTTAAACTCATAGCAATCCTGCCTCAGCCTCCTTTGTACTGTAATTAGAGGTGTGCACCACCATGCCTGGCCTTTTTTTTTTTTTTTTGAGACAAGGTCTCATTGTATACCCTAGATGGGCCTCAATTTCGAGATTTTCTTGCCCCAGGTTCCCCAGTGCTGTGATTATAGATGTGTACCACCATATCTGGTTTAGAATTAGCACAGATCCTTTGACTTGATCTGAGACTGATTATAAGCTTGAATTTGGAATGATTTAAAACTGATTTTTTATCAGTTTAAAACTGATTTGACTCTTCCACTCGGGCGTGGTGACACATCCCTGTAATGCCAGCACTTGGGAGGCTGAGGTGGAGGATTGCTTCAAGTTTGAGGCCAGCCCCGGCTGCAAAATGAGTTTAAGGTCAGCCTGAACTGCACAGCAAAATGAGTTGAAGGTCAGCCTGAACTGTCTCAAAAAGACAAAAAAAAATTGATTGACTCTTCTGCAAATGTTTACATTTTTAGATAATTTTTATTTATGCGGTTCTGGAAATACTTTTTTCCTTTATGGTGCTGGGAACCAAACCCAGGGCCTCAAACTTGCTAGATTATGCTACCACTGACCTCCAACTTGCTACCACTGAGCTACATCACCAGCCCATTTACCCTTTTTTGTCTTTTTTTGTTTTGAGAAACTTTGTCTAATTTTTTTTTGGCCTTTTTTTTGAGATAGGGTCTCACTATGCAGTTCAGGCTGGCCTTGAGTTCACTTTGTAGCCCAGGCTGGTCTCGAACTTGCAGTGATCCTCCTGCCTCAATCTCTGGAGTGCTGGGATCACAGGCATGAACCACCACGCCCAGTTTATCAACCAATTTTGAGAGAAGGGGTGAGGGAAAAGAAAACTAATTCAGTGTTGGGGGTTGAACCCAAAGCCTTTGCACTGAGCTACATTCCAGCCCATTTTTTATTTTTCCTTTTTGCAACAGGATCTTGCTATGCAATTCAGAGCTGGCCTTGAACTATGAAGCCCAGACTGGCCTTGGACTTGCAGCAATCCTCCCACCGTCACACCTGGTTTCAATATTCTTTTTTAAATTTTTTAAATTTTAAACAAAAAAGAATAAAAACAATGTTACAGAATTTCAAAACAATGCTGGGCATGGTGGCGCACTCCTGTAAGCCCAGCACTTGGGAGGCTGAGGCAGGAGGATCAATGCAAGTTTGAGACCAGCCTGGGCTACAAAGAGAGCCCAAGGCCAGCTTGACCTGAATAGCGAGACTCTGTCTCAAAAAGACAAAAAAAAAAAAAAAAAAAAAAAAGGAGCCAACTAGCCAGCTTTTCTGGGAAGCCATGCAGACCATGTGGGGCACAAGAAAAGTCAGTGCCTCCAGTGAGCCTACCTGCGTGCAGGCTGAGAATCACCAAACCCTCTCACCCTGTAAGCCACCAGCTGGTTTGAGGTCAGCCTGAGCTGATAGCAACTGAGGTACAAAAAGCAACTGAAGGATTATGTTGTTTGGTTGAATTTACAGACATGGGGCTGGTAGTCTGAGCCTCTATAGAGAGTATAACAGTATGCAATATGGCAATAATGGGGAATTTTTTCTGTCTTGTTTTTGAAGTCTAATAGTGTTCTCACTGTTTTGTTATTAATTTTTTTTTTTTGCTTTACTCAATATTCTGTTTCGGTTGGTTTTATTCTGTTTTGTTTTGGTCTGATTTTGCTATATCTGATGGAATGGAAAACTACTGTGAAGCTAACAAGATACACTATAGTAGCCATTGTTGTTTTCCTATTACCCTGCTTTGATGTTCTGTACCAATGTCACTGCTATGTTTTGATTGGATTTCTTCTGTTTCATTTTGTTGGGTTTTACTATCTTCAAAATAAAACAAACAAACAAACAAAAAAACCAGGGTCTTTTTCGATTCCCAGTATAAACAAAAAACAAAAAACAAACAGGGTCTTCCATAAATTGCAAGGCACAAGCTAAGCTTGAATTTGAGATCCTCCTGCCACAGCCTCCCAGAGCACTAGGATGACAGGCATGTGCCACCACTCCTGGCTTTATCTGTCCAGTAATATTCCTTTTGGATTGTATAAAAAAGGAAGATGCATAAAATACTTCATCAAAACTGTTCTTTTTTTTTTTAAGCATAATGTCTCATCATCTTTATAGTAGCTGTTCATACCATCATCACCTTTAATTCCGTCTTTTTCTTTTTTTGAGACAGGGTCTTGAGATGCATGCAATTCAGGCTTGTCTCAAATGTACAACAATCCTCTTGCCTCAGCTTCCTGAGTGCTGGGATTACAGGTGTGTGCTACCACGTCCAGCTAAAACCTCACTCTGAAGTGCACTGAGAGACCAGAGGTCTATATATTGAAAAGTCAACATATAGAAGACTACTGCTTTTAACTGTAATTTCCTTTTTTCCTTCCTTTTTTTTTTTTTTTTTTTGCAGGACTGGGGATAGAACTTGCGACCTCGTGCTTGCCAGGCAGGCACTTAGGCCACTGAGCTAAATCCCTGGCCCTTTTCCTTTTTACCCCAGTAGTAGGGATTGAACCCAGGGCCTTTGGACTGAACTACAGTCCCAGTCCCCCTCAGCTCCTTTCTGAACTAGATTCTTGTAAAATCTTCCAAACTAGACTTAAACTTGCAATCCTCCTGCGTGAAACTTTTATGTATTTATTTAACTAAATTTTTATTTTTTTGTGTACCAGGGATTGAACTCACAACCTCGTGCTTGCTAGGCAGGCGCTTTGTGCCACTGAGCTGTATCCCCGGCCCCACCACTTTTTCTTTGCGGCACCAAGGATCGAAATCACGACCTCGTGCTTGCCAGGCAGGCGCTTACGCCACTGAGCTAAAGCCCCAGCCCTTGTCTTTTTGAGACAGGGTCTCACTATGCCGGTCAGGCTGGCCTTGAGCTCACTTTGTAGCCCAGACTCATCTTGAACTCGCAATGATCCTCCTGTTTCAGCCTCCCAAGTGCTGGGATTACAGGTTGGGCCACTATGCCGGGCCCCCGTCACACTTTTATGCGCAATGAATTCTTTCTCCCTTTTTTTTTTTTTTTTTGGTTCCTGGGAATCGAACCCAGAGCCTCA
>RJWT010047146.1:0-11281 GCA_004365215.1 Cuniculus paca | reverse complement strand
GGTCTAGGGCCAGTGGTCTGATCATCTGTTCAGAAGATAGCAGTGCCCAGGGTGGCATCCAGTCGTGGGGGGAGGGATCTCCTTCTGAGGGTGGTAGCCATTGTTGATTCCCTATAGTCTTGTTTTGAAGTCCTGTATCATTTTCATTGTTTTTTGGGGGGGTTGGGTTTTGTTCTCTTTTGTTTTGTTTGATTTTGTTGTAGCCGATGGCATGAGTAGCTATTTCAAAGATAGCAAGATATATTATGGTAGTCATTTTGGATTTACTATTGTCTTGTTTTGAAGTCCTTTATTGCATTCATTTTTTGTTTGCTTGCTTTTATTGGGTTTGTTTTTATTGGTTCTGTTTTGTTCTGTTTGATTTTTACTATGTCTGAAGCTATTTTGAAGACAAGAGGTATTATGGTGACTATTGTTGATTTCATATTGTTTTGAAGTCCTGTATCACTTACACTGGTTTGTTTTGATTGGTTTTATTCTGTTTTATTTTCCTTGGTTTTATCCTCTTTAAAATAAATAAAATAAAATAAAGTAAAATAAAATAAATAAACATCTCTGGAAACAACAGTAGAGAAATGCTGAGTTCCAAAAGCAATGTTGTGAAGGGCAGCAGGTCTAGCATTCTGGGCACATGTTTAACTAAATTAGAGTCAATAACCATGTGGATCCAAGTAGAAGCCCACATTTTTAAAGTATCTGCCTTATAAACGGACTCTCTTGGAATGTCAGAATTAAAAAAAGAAAATATTTGGATTCCTCTGTAAAAAAGGTGTGCTATATTTGTTCAATATTACAGCAACCTCTGATATTATTTTAAAATATTTATTTTGCCACTCTGACAGGCTTCCACATTGCTCTGGAGTTTTAGTTTTGTTTACAGTTCTGCATTTCAACTCCTGGCTCCAAAGTAAATGAATATTATATTTTTGTGGGGTTCCATTAATTAGTTGCTTTTGAAAAATATTTCTAACAGAAAGTCACTCCAAAATAAGAACTCTAAGAATCACTACCACGAAGTCAATGTTAATTAAATCACTTGTTCATTTTCATTCACTCAACAAATACATATTTGACATATTGAGACTGACTTTATCCATAGATATTATGGTTTGAATGTTCCCTCCAGAACTCAGGTTGAACTTTTTCATTGGTCATTGTACCAGTATTAAGTGGTGGCACCTTTAAGAGCTGATTCGATCATGAGGGCTCTGTCTACATGAATGGATTAATGCTGTTCTTATGGGAATGAGTTACTAGCAGGAATGGGTTCCTGATAAAAAGTGTACCTTGGTCTACGATCCTCCGACTGTCTGAGTGTGCTCATTTGCCTTTCCCCCATGTCATCTCATAGCACTAAGGCCTTCATCAGTCACTGGTGCCACGCTTCTGGGTGTCCTAATCTTTAGAATGGTGAGCCAAGTGGATTTCTATTCTTTATGATTTATCCAGTATGTAGTATTTTTACAGCAACAGAAAATGGAGATTATAAGAAAGATGGGCATGACAATGGGGGCTCGTGATTTATTTTAAAATCAAAGGGAAAATGAAAAGTTAGGTCAAAGAAAATCTTTATAAATAGTCATTATTTGGAATTCTTGGGGGATTTGTTCCACAACTTCTCTGGGCTAGCAAAATTCACAGATGCTCAAGTTTCTTATAGGGAATGTAGCAGGATTTGCATACTCTGTGCATGGCCTCCCATATTCTTTAAATCATCTCTAGGTTACCTGTAATACCTAATACAATGTGACTGGTGTGTAAATAGTTGTAATACTGTATTCTTTTTTTATTTAAATACTGTGTTATTCAGAGAATAATGATAAGAAGAAAGTCTGTATGTATATATATTCAGTACATAAGAAATTTTAAAATATATTTTTGTTGTGCATTGGGTTGAACCATGGATGTGGAACCTATGAATGCAGAGGGCCAACTATATAATATAAATATATGTATCTTTACAGTAACATAGTAACATATAGTAAAATTAAATATAATTTTTAATGGGGGAAGGAGCTCATAAAGGCAAAAGGTCCCACGACACATGAAAATCATAACGTAACTCTGCATAATATACACAAAATTTTATTTATTCTAGATTTTAGGGACAAAAAGATTATTTAAAACACAGCTTAGGTATTCAAAGTTTCCAAAGTCTAATGAAGAATACCAATATAAAATAGGTACATGGTTCATAATATTGTTGATTTTCTTGAAATTGTTTGAAATAGTAAATACAGACTGAAGGACACAGGACTTTACTACAAAATGTCATTTAACACATAGTCTGGTCTTATCCTTTCAGATACATCTATACAAAATATCACATATATGTTACACTGCTACATAGACAATTAGTGTGACTATATATAGCTATATATATGTTTGTTCATTTCAAATAACATTGATAATTGCCATCCAGACCTGTAAAACAAAGTATTCTTATTTATAAGCTCCACTTATCAATAAGACCACAAAGAAAATTCTGGGCCAAGTGCATTAGTGGTCCAGTGAGAAAAATTAGAAGTGAGAGTTGGTTATCTCAGCTAAGCAAAGTTTATTTACTTAGGTCTGTGAGGTCTGAGGTTTCAGAAATAGAACCGAATCCTGGCTGTTCTTTCTCTCTTCATAAAATTTCTCATTTATACGAGCTTCAACATTTATGTTTTTCAATTGCTGCTTCTAATGCCATAATTGGGGTAGTCAGACTGTTCTCCTTAACCTAAATCTTCCTCGTTAATAACTGAGCCCATTTTCACATTTTTTCTTGTCAATTAGAGAATGATTTTAGAACATTTTCTATTTTTAGAGCAATTTTACCTGCGTTATCTTATTACATGCACTAAAGCTTTTTGAATAAGTAGGACATCATAAGACATTGGAAAAAGCAGACTCAGAAAAACTTGGTTGTAAGCCTGAATTTTGCCCATCAAACTGTATGACTTTGGTTACTTCATTTAACATCATTTGTATCTTAGCTTTCTCATCTATAAAATGGGAATCATTATGCATGTCTCACAAAACCTATGTAAGAAATAGGTAAATATTTGCTAAATACTAGACCAGTACCTGGAATGTGGTAGATGCTAACTAAGTAATTGCTATTAATTGTGGCTAGAGTTTACAAATTAGGAAACTGAAACAGACATATTAAATATCTAATCCAGTATTGGGGCTTTAGGGCACCCAGTTATTCCAGGCAAATTGCAACTTTAGATTTAGCCAAGTCTTGCTGACAATGAGGATGGAGGACACAAAGAAGATATAGAAGCAAAGGTACAGAAAAGCATCAAATCTACCAGGTAATTCACATACAGGCACATTTACCGAGCATTTGTAAATATAAGGTATTCTGTGCACAGCTGGGCCAGAGTGAGTTGCAAAAGATAGACTCTCTATTTGTTCACACAAAAATGAGAATTTGCTGGCTGGTATTAGACACTCACAGGACATACCGGCTGGTGTGGCTGATGGCTAGATTCAGTGACAAGAACAATATTAGGGTTCTCATTCCATGATTCATTCAATTAAGTGTATATGTCACCATTGTTAGAATAGAAGGAGGTGTAATGGGCAAGAAAATAATAACACTTACTTTCCATAAAATGCAATAGAGAAATTAGTGATTTGATTAATTAATTTAATGGTAAGTTGGTTCAAAGAACTAAGAGATTAGAATCTCAGACTGTCTGGCTGAGATCCCGTTAGGCCTGAGGGGACCTGTCATGTGGCTTGTTCAGTCAAGAAGGGAGGCCTGTCATAGTTTTGTTTCCCAATTGTGTTATCCATGGACCAGGGAAGAGACTCTGTGCCCGAACTAAACACCTTGCTTCAGTTTTGATACTTTTCCACCAATCATCAAAATATAATTCCAATTTTTTCTAATCTCATCAAAAACATCAGCTTCCATCTCTAGTACTCAAGTTTTCTCATTTTATTTTTGCTGATCATATTAGTAAAGAATAATTAAGGGTAGTTTCAGATTTCCCAGTTTTGATATTAAAGATGTTTGATTTAACGATAGTGTGCTGTACAGTTGTAAAAAAGAAAAAAATAGAGGAGCTCTTTATGCATTTCTATGGAAAAATCTTTGTTAAGGAGTGACTATATCCTCCTTAAAATTCATGTATTGAGGTCCTAACCCCCAGTTTGGTGGTATTTGGAGATAGGGCCTTTGGGAGATAATTAGCACCAGATGAAGTTATGTAGGTGGGCCTCTCATGATGGTATTAGCATCTTTATAAGAAGGGACACCAGAGAGCTTGCTGGTCACTCAGTCTATAGTCCTGAACTAACTAATATGACCTCCAAGATTTATTTTTAAGTTGGATGATAAAAGTGCCAAAATAATGCATGACATTTAGGGTAAAAAAAGAAGGGAAAAATAATCTTTACTTGTGCCATCTTACAGAATATTTTTTAAATCTTAGGAAGTGTACGTGAGAAGCTAGGAATGTTGATTACCTGTCCTGTAGGTTTAGGAATTCAGCAGACGGCAGAGGTGGAAAAAGCAATTGCTGTGTATTGTTTTATACTTTTTAATGCTTAAATTCTGAATGTGCTACCAGTTCAAGAAACCAAATAAATCTGATTTACTTAAAAATAATACCAAAAATACTTGATCTAGAAAAACAAAATTATACTGAAAGAAGAAAAATGCTGATTATATTGAAAGAAGATTGCTGATTAACAGAATTTTAGCAGAAGTTTACATCTGGCATAGGCACAATTTGAACAAGATGCATAAAAAGGAGAAGTTATATTAAGCTGCTGCCTCAGTTCTCTTCTAAGTCCTGTGACCGTGAGGACAGTTCTTACTGTCTGCTGCCCTTTTCTTGGCTCCGCGTTGGTTGCTGCCTGCAGAGCTTCAAGTGTCTGACATGACATGCGCTTGATTGAAAGGTGATGAGAGCATGAATCCAAGTACTCTCAGTAATTCCCAGAGGGTCTCTACTAGTAAAACCTTCTCCTTCAACTTCCCTTGGTTGGTTTTACATAGAAGGACAACAACTGTTGAGAAAGGATTCAGTCATTCATTTGAAAGACGTTGATGTCTCTTTTAAGGAAACAGAGGTAACTTCTCATAACCTACCTTGGCCAATCAAACATACAGCTGTTTTAGGGACACTGTATTATTCCACCCCAAAATGTTCTCCTTCTAAATTCTGATCCTTTCATTTTTATTTACCACTTGTTGATGATTTCTTCTTCATCCACTTCAGGATAAAATATAAATCCCAAAATATGATATACAAAGACCCTTGTCATATGGTCTTTACCTATCTCTCTAATCCATCTGCAATTTTGTGGTATTTCATCATGACTCTGAAGTGCCTTTCTTTCAGGCCTCCATGGCTTTTTTTAATAATTAATTTTATTGGTACTCTTTTGATATACATAATGATCACATTCATCATAGGTAATTTATACTGGTACATAGTATATCTTGATTCTTCCTATCTTCCCTCTCTTGAGTCCTTCTCTTTATACAGAAGCTTTGTTTCCATTTTTTTCCTTCTATTCTCCTTTTTCCTTTCTCCTTCCCCTCGCCTCCCCCATTCTTTGTTCCCCCTCCCATTGAATATTTTCTTCCCACTTCCCAATATTTGTCATCCATTTTGGTTCTTATTTATGCTTTCAGTTTCTCACACAAGAGAAATAATGCAACATTTAAACATGTATGCCCAATTTATTTACTGTAAAGTATGGTCTCAAGGTGCACCCATTTATGTAAAAATGTCTCAAGTATGTCCTTCTTTATGGTAGAGTTGTATTCCATCGTATATAAAAACTACATTTTTTCTTTTTTTTAGTACAGGGGATCAAACTCACAACCTCGTGCTTGCCAGGCAGGTGCTTAAGCTACTGAGCTAAATCTCTGTCTCTACAACTACATTTTCTTATCCATTCATTCATTGATGGGCATCTGGGCTAGTCCCAAAATTTAGTTATTACAAATTGTGCTGCTATAAATGTGGGTGTGCATATGTAACTGTGGTATGATGCATTTAACTTTTTTGAGAAGATACCAAGAAAGGGAAGAGCTGGGTCAAATGGAACCTCTAGTTTTACTTTTTTTGTGGACTTTCAATACTGATTTCCATATTGGTTGTACCAATATACACACCCAACAACAGTAGAGAAAGGTTCTTTTCCCCCACAGCTCAACCAGCATTTGTTTTCGGTCTATTTTTTTGATGATAGCCTTCCCTTCTAGAGTGAGTTGGAATCTCAGTGTAGTTTTAATTTCCATTTCTCAAATAATCAGAGATGTTGAACATTTTTCATATGTTTATTTTCTGTTTGTACTTCTTCATCTGAGAAGTGTCTGTTCATTTCAGATGACCATTTTTGGATTGGGTCTTTAAATATGAGAGGTCTAATTTTTTAAATTATTTTTATATTCTAGATTTTAGTCTTCTATCTGAGGGATAGCTGGTAAAATTTTTTCTGCATTTTGTAGGTTGTCTCTTCTTTCTCAGTAGTTTCTTTTGTTGTGCAAAAGCTTTTTAATATAAGGTCCCAGTTGTTGATTCTTTGTAATATTTCCTGTATGATTGGGGTTTTGTTCTTTGCTGATACTTCTGTCTTCAAAAATTTTACCTATTTTATCTTCCAGCAGATTAAGTGTTTCTGTTTTAATATTTAGATTTTTGATCTGTTTTGATTTTAGTTTAGTGCATGGTGAGAGACATAGCTAGGTATAATCTTTGGCATGTGGAAAGCCAGTTTTCTCAGCATCACTTATTAAAGAGACTATCTTTCTTCCAGTGAAGAAGTTTGGGCCCTTTGTCACAGATACAGTGGCTGAGTATGTTTGGAGTTGTCTCTGCATCTTCTATTTTGTTCTACCAATCTTCTGGTTTGTTCCTTTGCCAGTACCATGCTGTGCTTAGCATGATAGCTTCATAATTTAAAGTTAAGGATTGTGATGCCCCCTGCCCTGCCTTTGTTGATCAGAATTACTTTTGCTGTTCTAGGTCTCTTTTGGTTCCATATGAATTTTAGAATTTTTTTCTTTAGTTCTCTGAGGTATGCTATTGGTATTTTGATGGAGATTGCATTAAATCTGTATAACAAGTTTGGGAGTATGGCCATTTTCACTATATTGGTTCTTTCTGCCCAAAAACAAGGTACATCTTCCCATTTTCTAATATTCACTTCAATCTCCTTTTTCATAGCACTATAGTTTTCTATGTAAAGTTCTTTTTACTTCCTTCATTACATTGATTCCTAAGTATTTCATTTTTCTTGATGCTATTGTGAAACGCGTTGTTTCCCTAATTTGTCTCTCAGTGAGTTTGTTATTTGTGTACAGGAATGCTATTGGCTTTCAAGTGTTGACTTCATATGCTGCCAAATTTTGTTATCAAATTGAGGAGCTTTGGTGGAGTTTTGGGGGTCCACTATGTAGAATACCATGGTATCCACAAATAATAATTTAATTTCATCCTTTCTTTTCCTATCCTTATTTCTTTCTCTTGTCTAATTGCTCTGGCTAATGTTTCCAGAACAATGTTGAATAGGAGTGGTGATAGCGTATATCCTTGTCTTGTTCCTGATTTTAAGTGAAAGCTTTCAATTTTTATCCATTTAGTATGATGTTGACTGTTGGTTTGTCATAAATGGCTCTTATCAGATTGAGATAAAGACCATCTATTCCAATTTTCTGTAAGGCTTTTATCATGAATGGGTGCTAGACTTTGTCAAATACTTTTTCTGCATCTGTTGATACAATCATGTGATTTCTGTTTTTGGTTCTGGTAATATGGTTTATTACATTTATTGATTTGCATCTTCATTATGGTTGTCATTTCTTTAATTACCTGTGAAATTATTTCTGATTTTTTTTTCCTAGAGCCTCATTCATCTGCTCTGTTACTTCTGTTGTTACCATTTCAGAAAGTTCAGTTCGGTGGCTTTTGATTTCTTCCATCTCAATACCTCCTGGATTTACCTTGGATAAGCTGGAGGTCTAGAGTTGCATCTTGCTTCTGTGTATTCTCATTTTCCATTTTTAAAAATTTGTTTTCCATGTTGATGTTTATAAATTGCTTATAGTAGGTAGCTTTATTGCTAGTATTGAGACCTCCTTAGGAAATGACTACTTTTCAGATATGTCTTCTAGATGTGGCTGGCTTTGGCTTCTGAGCCTGTCCCAAGATCCTGCCTCTTCAATTTATTAGAAATGACAGGTTGCTGTCTATTTATCTAGTGCCGTTTTTTTGGTAGTGGACTATGATGCTGTTTATGACCCCCTGATAATCTCAGTATTGTCATACAAGGAAGAACAACTGATCATAACAACTATGTCACCTTGGCTAGAGTAGTACAGTCAGGAATAACAATAACATCAAGCACAGTCTAGAAAATGATAAACTGTGATAACTATTTGCAACCTGTAACCATAAGCACAAAATTTATAATTATATAGCAAAATCCAAGACAAATCATAAGATTATATACAGTAAATATCTCCTCAATAGAGTGATTTTACTCTCAGGGGAGAAAATTTAAAAGGAATAAGGGGGAAAAAACAGAGAAATAAAAGGAGATTAGAAGCAAGGCTAAAGGACAAAGGAAGATTAACCAAGCTTTGGGAAACTTGTGAAGAAGACAGAAGGAAAAGAAAGAAGGAAAAAACAAAAATATCAACAAAACAAAACAACCCCTACAAACAATGTTTACCCTCATGAAAAAACAACAACAAAAAGAATTAAGGAAGAAGAAGAAACAAAAGCAAGGAAGAGGAGAAAAATGAAATTTCTCTGTGATTTCAAACCTGTGACTATCTTCTGGGGTCTACAGTTTTATGGCAGTGTCCAACTGGGGACCTGTCTCCGCTGTCACTGGTAGATCTATGCTGGTTGATACCAGCAACACTACAGTAGGAGTGAGGCAGGCCATTGTTGGTGCTTTCAAGTTCAGGCTGATCTTGGCCTCTGGTTGTGGGGTTGGGGCCTGAGTTATTCAGCTACATCACTCTGGGTGTCTTGTCTGCCTGGCTGTGGCTCCCTGGCCCTGCATGCCTTCCACAGTTGTCCCTCACCCAGTCCCCCACAGCCTTGAGAGGAAGCCAACGCACAGCTGCTTGAGTCCCAGATTCAGCTGGCTCCTCCCTAAAATGACATCTGGCCAAGCACTCTCTCTGGAGGATTCTCAGACTAGAGCTGCTCACCTGCTGTTGTAGTTCTCTGCATCCACTGCTCTGTTCCCCTGGTGTGTTTATCCAAGGAGGCCTCTGGTGTCAGCAACTTACGCTGTGTCTCTGTAGAGTCAAGCCTCCTTTCTCAGGCCATAAGCCAGAAGTTGGGGAGGAAAAGCAGTTTGCCACCTTCTTTTTCTGTGTTGAGGTCTCTTCACTTTCCCTGTGGGCTCCAATTCTCCCTTCAGATCCTTCCTGGGTCCCAGGGATCTACCACCATCCTTCTTTTCTTCTCCAAGTTGTTCTATGACAGTGTCTGGATTCAGAATCTCAGAGAGGCCTATTTGCTGTTGTTTGTTCCTGCTATTTTCATGTCTTTGTAAATGCCATTTCCATTTCTTGACTCATTCTTCTCTTTGTTCCTTTTGATAATTCTCCTTCAAGGTGAGGTGAGCGTGCATGCGTGCGTGCGTGTGTTTTATTGTATCTCTCTATATTTATTGCACATCATTGAGATTCTATATGTATTCTCCTTCCATCAGACTTAAGAAGTTCTGGGAGCCATTGTATATTCATTTTGCATCACCAATACTGGCATCTTGTAGGCACTTGATGGTTGAATGAGTGAATACATACACATATATAATCTGGCTGAAGTTTTAAAGATAGAAATATTATCATACCTTTTAATAAAATCCAAACCATGGCTTAGGGAAAACGGTTGGCAGGAGAATTCTAACTCTCTGCACTTTACCTCGGCCTCAGATTGACTTGTAAGAGATGAAATCTGTCAGGACAATTCTCTGTGAGCCTTTTGATTTTGTGGAGAGTTTTCAATTTTGTAGATTTGTGTGTGTGGTTTGAAAACTCTGCCATACTAGGCATCTCTCTGATGATTTTCTCTCTTTAGGAACATTTGACTTCTAACAAATCTAGAGCTCTCAGTCCAGTGGACTTTCATCCTTATCTCCAAAAAACCACATTTCTTATGGTCTGTGGTACTTAGTTGCATATCTAACAAATCACCTAGTGGAAGAAAACCTTCGGCCAAAACCTCAGATCCACATTTGCTTGCTAGAGAGCCGCAGGGACAGCATGATGAACTCTGCCATGTTGTAGTTAGCTTGCTTTCTCAAAGATATCCTTTTAAATGTTGTTAACTTTTTATAAAACAAATCTAACAATTTCTAGCCCAAGCAATTCATTTTCCAATCTATGGAGGCTGATTCTGGTAGGTTTCAGCTATGTCAACAAAATGCTATCAAGACAGATTTTAGAGATAGACTCATTATCTTTAATTAGTTCACTTCACCCTGAACAAAACAGATAAAATCAATGCTTGCACACCAGCTATTCAAACATGTTTATATAAACAGGATGCAGTTCATAATAATTTGTTTTCGGACTTCACTAACTTTAATTGTCCTCGAATGCTGTTAAAATGTGTCCATTGACACATCTAACGTGTTAATACTCATTTTTACATTACTGAGAACTGTAACAACACTGAGTTCAATAAACATTTTAGCACAGACTGGCATTAATGTCAAAATAAGTAGCACATTTGATCATGGTGACATGCGGCTCAAGGCAAAACTCATATCCAACAGGATTTGCTGGATTTTAGTTCTGATATCATTTTTTACAAAGTTTAAGGATGAAAATGATAGGAGTCAGGGAACATTTCTCCCAAATGTGTAGTTGTTTGGCAGTCACCAAATCTACAAAATCTCCAGATTTGCCGTCCTTGAGGAAACACTGTGTTAATTAAATAATTAATTAAGCTCTTTTAAAAATCAGCAGTTCTCCTGTGGTTTGCTTTTATAATTGCCTCATCCTTCACGAACTAAAGTACTAAGTAACCTAACTGTCTTGATTATTCTTAATATAGTGCTTTACTGATTTAATTCACACAATCTTTTATCATATAGCTTTGCTTCTCTTTGCCTAGTGTCTTTGTCCAACATTGTAACATATGAGAAGGCAGGTCCTGCTAGCCTTATTTTCTGCAGTATCTAAACATTTCTTATGGTTAATACATTGTGTCAACTTGAGAAGTTTAGAAGTTTAACTGAGAGACTCAGCAGGGAGCCAGGGTTCTTACTTTGTAAATATCCTCATCCAGTGCAAAGGAGG
>RJWT010047145.1:0-11340 GCA_004365215.1 Cuniculus paca | reverse complement strand
CGGCAGGGAACTATCTGCCTCTTCTCGAAAACTCACTTGTGTCTGGGACACCGCGGCAAAAGAAACGTTTTCCGGGTAAGTGAGCAAAGTTTCCTTCCATTCCCAGTTGCTTTGGTTAAGTTAGACTTTTTCCCATGAACCGAAGACCCACTCTTGCTTCTGGCCTCGCGCACCCTGCCCATCCGCTTTGGAACTATGGCTAGCCTGGATAAGCCAGGAGCTCCTGACAGCGGTGCTGCTTCATCTATCAGCCCAGAGGATGCTGGAGTCAAGGGCTATGGGACATCTCTGATTGACCCGACGGACCTGCTCTTTATGCCCCCAGGTCAGAAAGTTCTGCCCTGGGGAGGTGGTAAGCCCTGGGACCTTTACCTGCTTTCCTCGTTTTCCTGGTCTTCCTGTGGGTCCTCGATGTCCTGCTATCCCAGGCTCACCCTTTGGGCCCATCTCACCCTGGAAGGAAGAAAGAGAAGCAAGCAAGGAATTGAGGCAAGTGGAGTGGGCTTATCTATCCAGGTCTATGCAATCACTGCCCATGAGGGCAGCCTCTTGATCATTCCAAGTCTTTTCCAGGAGATAGGTGGCCTGGCAGCTTGGGAGACAGATGAGGTCACATGAAAGGCAGTCTTGTCTTTCAAGGAAAAGAAGTATATCCCTGAGCAGGTTGCTCATTACCTGAAAGAGGCAGTGGTGGGGCAATAGATATTTTAGTGGCCAAATTGGAGGCCACATCCAGAATAACCAAAGTGCAGGTTTCTGTATTTTGATCACATGTGGGACACTACGAACTGGGAAAAAGCCTCTTTTAGTTGAAGTTTTTATGTTGTGTTTGATTATGTTTTGTTTTTTAATACAAAGTTAAATCTGGGTTTTAATGATGGGACATAGCTTTGCTAATTATCATCTTTGGGAAGCTTGTGCCCATTTAAATGGCCTTCATTAGGAGTATATATTTCCCTACTCTTTAGTAAATATTGCTTTGAGTTCCAGTTCCCTTCCGTTGATTTAGATGAAAACTTTTTTTTGTGGGGAGAGATGTTTCAAACATGTATTCAAATAGTCAATATTATTATTGCAAAAGGCATTGAATGATATAAACATCCCCAATTGAAAATAATTTTATATTAAACTATCAGTACTGAATACACTAGCCACAGAATTTCATAGTTCAAGGCTAGCATTTTGGAAAACTCATTTCTCCATCATACTTTTACTTTTTATTTCCCTTGTTCTTCTAGGATTCTAGACTTTAGAGCAGCTCTGTAGGATTACTGCTTTTTTGAGACCATGACCTCATACAGCACATCATGCCTGCCTCTTGTAATCTCCCTACAGCCCAAAATACACCTCCAACAGTTACAACCATGAGATTTTCTGCTAGTCAGGAGCCTGTGCTGATGAAGAGCTGTCCTGGCCACTCAGAGACAACTGTAGACACCCAGGCTCCTGTCTGCATGGTGGTCAGAGGCAGTGTGATACAATGGAAAATTCTAGAGAATGCAGGTATACAGTAAGGATCAGATAAGCGCTGAATGGTCTGTCAGCTCAGCCATCATCATGAATTCATCCTTACTTATCACCAATATCTTGCATCACCAAGAATTGCTCTTAAAACTATGTTTTCTTGCCAACTCGTGGTGTCCTTCAGCGTTCTTGGTGGTAAGGGTTTGAGGGGATAGGATGAATTCTTTGTTGTCATGGAGATGTTTGTACAATTTCCCTTTGGCTGTTTAGAGAGACCAGGGGAGGTCTTGTTCGGCTAGGAGAAAGCAGTAGCATAAACAATATAAATTTTTTAAAGAGATTGTCAGAGGAAGTGTGGCCCTTCTCTTTATCATCTGGAAGCAGGCAGTAATTTCTTGATCTAATTTCTCTAAGACCTAATTATGATTATCATATCAGCTCCTCTTAAAACAGCATACCATGAAAGGGGGAAGAAGCACTTTCGATGCCAAGCCTAGAAAATGGTGCAGAGGCCAGAGAAACCATTGTACCTAGTTTTGCAGTAACTTATGATTCTTTTTTTTTTTTTTTTTTGCGGCACCAGGGATTGAACTCACGACCTTGTGCTTGCTGGGCAGGCACTTAGACCACTGAGCTAGATCCCCAGCCCTGTTTTTGAGACAGGGTCTCACTATGCTGTTCAGGCTGGCCTTGAGCTCACTTTGTAGCCCAGGCTGGTCTCGAACTCACACCGATCTGCCTGTCTCAGCCTCCCGAGTGCTGGGATTAAAGGCGTGAGCCACCACGCCCGGCTAATTTATGATTCTTTGAGGTTCACTGTTGGACTGAATAAAGATCCACACTAAATTGTTCATTGTTTTGTTGTGTATTGTTTTGTTTTGCATTGTTTTTTGAGACGGGGTTTTCCTATGTAGTTCAGGCTGGCCTTGAACTCATTATGTAGTCTAGGCCAGCCTTGAACTCATGACAATCCTCCTGCCTCAGCCTCCTGGGTGCTGGGATTACAAGTGTGTGCCAGCATGCCCAGCTAACCTAAATGTTTTAAAATAAAATCATTTTTCTCTTTTAACTTGTTTACATAATGTTTTGTTTTGTTTTTTGAAACAGGGTCTCCTTGTTTCTATAGACTTCAGACTGACTTGCAGCAACCCTCTTGTCTCAGCCTCCCAGGTGGTAGGATTATAGGGATGTGCCACAATCCCCAACAAATTTGCTTATATGATTAATCTGTTTTTAAAAATGCATCACTCTCTCTAGGAGGCAGAAACAGTTTCTGACAGCTGAAGGTATGGTAAACCATAGTAAACTAATGTATAATGACTGAAAATATTTAAACATACTCTAATGACTAGACATGGTAGGATAAAAATTTGTTTAAGTTTGAAAAATAATAATTTAAGATGAACTTTAAAAGTTAAGAAAATTCAAAAAAAGCGTCCATTTGCATGTTTGAAAAAATTACAGTCTGAGATGTAAGTTAAAATATTTTCCAATGTCAATGCCTTAAAGTGTGAGGAGCCAGTATTACGATATTGGCTCAGGAATTGTTTTAAATAATCATTTATGCATTTTCCCTCTTTATTCTCTGTGCCCCCCCTCATCCTGACCTCATCCTTTCTCCCCAGACCCTAACAAGTAAAAGTTTCTAAAAATTGGCCAATCTGTTGCTAATTTTATACTTTTTGTTATACCTGCATATCATTCCATTCTTATTTACTAAATTTTTTTTTCTTTAATTTACCTGAAACACTCTTTTTAAATTAGGCCTTGTCCTAAGCAAGAGGCTCACTGAATATTTCACTATTTTAATTAAAAAGTTAAATAAAAAACTTAAGTACTATAAAATGATTGCTGTCATCCAGTTAAAATAATTCGGCACACATCTGGCAGTACTGTGCACCACCCTTTAAGACCATGTTGTTAAGAGTTTGAGCAGCAGTGACACCAAGCCCAAGGTCTGGGGCCTGTGGATTGAGAGAGGCCTTGAGCACTGTAGCTCAGGTCCGAGCTCCTTGTCACAGAAGTTCCTGCTTTTGAACATTACTGTGTCCTCTAAGAAGCAGGAAAAGCAAAGAAGATCCTCTCTCTACTCAGGTAGAATGGTCTGCTTTCCTGTTGAGCTGAGACCATCCTACCACCCTCCCTCAGTAGGTGAGGCAACTTGCGCCCCACGACCAGAACCTTTCACAGTTAACCCGCCTTCCCCGCCTGATGAACACGAGCCTCGGGGTAGGGGCTGTGTTCATTGTGCTTGGAGGGCCTTAATTTTTTTTTTTTAACTGAGACCTGTGTTTCACTACTTCTAGGTACTTACTTTCTGCCCCAACATTCCAGGAAATCCTGGGAAGCCCTGTGAATAGAGCGACAAATATTTTGATAACACTTGAAAGGGCTGTGGATGAGCTTGGTCTGCCATTTTCAAAATGGAGACTTGTCTGTCCGTCCATCATTCAGTCCACATAGGGGATGAGTCGGGGGCCATCACTTCCATTGTAGTTAATCATTTCTATGGACTGGCCATTACCTTTTCACCTTTGGGACCCAAGTCACCCCTTTCACCTCTCGATCCCTAGAAGGAAACCACAAGAGAGAGTCAATGAGTTAATATCATGGTGGGACCTCAGTGGGGGAAGTGAAGCATTTCAAACTGAAAAGTTTCCTAAGCCAAGACCCTCCTTTTACAGACAAATGACTTAGAGAAGTTGGGTGGCTTTGCCAGGAAGGAAATACTTTGTGATCTGCCTTCAGATATTTGGACCCCAAAGATCTCTTGAATTAATAAAGGACAAGTCACAGAAAACTTTGGGTCCTATATCCTCCTTTATCTCATAGGAAATTTGTCTCATAGGAAATTCTGTTGGCTTCTGTTTTGTTTTGACAGGTGAGGAGGCTACGTTGCAGAAGCTGAGTTTAAGGACACATACCTGCCACCTTCCTCCAGCACCCCAATGCAAACTGTGTCCCACCTCTCCCTGCCCAGCCTCACTCATCTGCTCCATGTGCAGGCATCTGTCTCCACTGTGAGCTCTCCCCTATCCTGCAGGCCCCTCTCTCTCTAGCCACTGACAGAGAACAGAGGAATAGCTGGGAATGATTGCTGCAGTTATTGACTAAAGGGAGCCCTCAGCCCATCCTCTGTCCATCACTGACTCAAGAGCCTACAGCCCAGACCAGGCGCTGGGATGCCATCAGAGATAAGTACTGACCTTTTCTCCTTTGGATCCAGGGTAGCCCTAGAGGAAAGCAGAAAGTGTATTTATAGTCAGTGTTAGAGGATGGCTGGGTGTGGTCCAAGAGTGAAAGAAATCCCCGACTGGGATACTGTGCACTCTCCACATTGCACTGCAAGGTTTAGTGGGATTGCAATCATAAAGATGTCCCAGAGGGTTGTGTTTGTATCAGGCCTAAAAAGAACATTGCTTTATTATCCCAGAGACCTGAAGAAAGGTTTCCATTTGCTCTGTTGTCCAGAAGCTTGATCATCACAGTTCAGGATAGTAGGAATGGTATCCCTAGGCCTCTGCATCCTGGGGCAAGATGTCCCTCAGTGGGCTGATAAGGGAAAGAAGTGGGCTTTCCAGTATCTGTAACATTTCCCAGCCTAGGATGGCACCCTACACTCCCCATTTTGTAGACAACAGCTGCTCCAGAGCCTTTGTAAGAAGATCTGGGATTGTCCCTCTAGAGCATACACTGACCTTGGAGCCCATTGGTCCTCTTGACCCTGGCAAGCCCATCATACCCAGGTCACCTTTTTCACCCTGCATGAATTAAGAGAGGGAAAAGAAGATTCACAGTGACATTTCTTTGAGAAACTGAGCCAGAAGAATTGTGGACAAGAAACAGAACCAGGAGAAGCAGGGACATTGAAACTGGATTGTGAATCTGAGGTCCTCCAGTCCCCACTCCCACCCCCAGGGTATTTCAGATTAAACACGAAATGAAAATGCCCAAGGTGGAGCATATCTTCAAACTAAATACTCACTAAGGTGTTGTAAGCGGTGGTACTTTGTCTTTTCCTAGGGAGAGTTGTGAGTGGGCTGGGGAGAAAGCATGAGGGAACTGGGGCCTCAGAAGACATGGTGTCAATACACACAAAAAATTTTGCCTGCTTTGCTCTTTGCATAGCGAGGGTCTTCAGACATCTCCACACATGCTCATCCTATGTTTGCAGCCAAGTGTCAGCCTCTGGATATAGTCAATGGAGGAGGGGCACACTCAGGTTTACAAGTGGATTCTGTTACCCCTGAGAAAGCATTGCAGCTAGAATTTCTAGCATCTTCCATACTTAAAAACTCTATATCAGCACCAACCAATAGAAATATAAGGTGAGTCACATACTCAGTTTTAAGAGTTTTTAGAAATCATTTTAAAAGTAAAACTAAACAAGTGAAATTAATTTCACCAACATATTTTGCTGAATTTACTAGTTTAATTATGTCAATATAGAATCAATTTAAAATTATCAACAAGATATTTTATATTCTGTTTTCATAATAAATACTTGAAATTTGTTGTGTATTTTATGTTTATGAAACAACTCAAGTTAAATTTTCATTCAAAACACTTGATCTGTAATTAGATTTCATAAAACTTATAGTTGTAAAAGAAGAATCACACATTCGAGTTGCTCCAAACATACCTCAAAGTTTTCAAATAACTGAATTGAGTAAAGGTTTTTAAATATAAACTCAGATGAATTACAATGAAAATTCAGCTCCTCAGTGGCACTGGTGCACTTGAAGGGCTCACTAGCCACGTTGGCCAGTGGCTGCCATGCTGGAGGGTTCAGTTCTATAAGTGGAGTTTAAAACAAAATACTTTTGGGACTTTTCTACAGTGGACTGGAAATACAGTTTTCTCTATCCATAATGCAGCCAGTGAGAGAATCAGAACAGTTGGTGGCATTCACCTGCCTATCCCTGACTTCTACAGGTAAAATTTCCAAGTCAGACAACAGTTCACAGCATGAGGGCACTGGGGCCTCAGAAAACAAGTTGTCAGTACACACAAAAAACTTTGCCTGCTTTGCTCTTTGCATAGGAAGGGCCTTTCAGACATCACCACACTGTAGTCTAGACCAGTGCCGAGAACATAAGCAGAGACATGGATGATGTGTTTGCTTCCTCTCTGAGGAAGGAGATTTCATTTGCACTTGATGATCCCTCTATGGATGATTTTCATCTTTCTCCCAAGCTAGCCAACACCCACTTCCTCAGCCCTCTACTCTTGCCAGATCAGCTTGATAGTAAGAGTTTCCTGACACAAGTCCCCTTCAGGTCAGCACAGGGAAACCAGAGAATAGGAGCTAATTCTCAGGTCAAAGGAGAAGCAGGACTCTGTGAAAGAGTATGCTCTTTCTCCTTCTACAGGGACATAGCCATTGCACTGAATAAGGTCTGCAGGCCAAGTGAACGAAGAAGTGTCAGGGGACCCATGGACAGTCCCTAAGCTCTTTTCTTCCCCCTCTTTAGGGAATAATTCACTGACTACATGCCAGGGGAGCTGTCATTTTCTGCTCTCTTTTTCTGACATCACATGAGCCCAAGAGCATAATGCACTTACCCTGGGTCCTTCAGGGCCTGGCCAGCCAATGGGCCCAGGCATGCCCGGAACACCTGGGGGGCCAGGTCTACCCTTCAAAAACCAAGAACAAAAGTTAGGACAACTGGTATGTTTCCCTCCTTCCAAGAATATCTTGGGCCAAGATACCAGTATGGGGCCTCTACACATGACCTACAGGGCCTTCATCCCTACCTTCCAAAGACTTGGGGCCTAGAAAGCTGGGACACTTAGATACAAGTTAAATCCTTGATGTCATAAAATATCACAAAACATAGTTACTTTCTACTCAGTAAATGGAGGACAGTGGAAGAGGGATGGTAAACTGCTTTGCTTTTCAATCTTTATCGTGTCTACCCACCCATCCTAACATTCCCTGCACTCCAGTGAGTTCCCCACACCCTAATGTCTCCTGCTGTGGATTGAGATAGGATCATGTGTGTGGATCAGTAGTAGATGCTATTGGTACTCTCTCAAGATCTTTTTATTGGCGTAGAGCACTATCCCCAGGAAGTTACCATCCTTCCTGTTAGCGATACCTCTCTGGAACCTGCAACTGCGGAGTTTAAGTTTGGGCAGTTGGATGCCTGGTAATTTATGGACCTTCTCTTCCTACAGCCAAGAGCCCAGATTACAGGCAGCCCACGCTCCAGAGCTCCCACAGGGATCAGGCCCCTGAGTTTGAACTTCACCTTACAACACACCCTTGCTTGACTTCTCTCACTCTCGACAAGATCCCTTGTTTGCTTGTACATATCTCTGCTTCTAGAGAAACCAACCTAAGTCAAGGGCTATGAAAGAGCAAGGCCTATATGGGACAGTGGTTGCATGGACTAGGGGGTCTGTCTTGATCTCAGCTAGCTAAGATTTGAAGGACTCAGCAAAGATCTCAGAGATGCCAAATGCTGTGCTGTGCACTGATTTCTTCTTGTGCCTCTCGCATCCATGGCAGACATCACTAATCAACCTGGCACATGTTTGGTCTGAGCATGGGAACTTTCTTTTCCAGACAGCTGCTACACTGTGGCTGGTGTTGACATCTGGACCTTGCAAGGGTCTTGTTGACAGTGAACCCATTTGAGTAAAACATTTAACCAGGAATATAGTAATTTATATTTAGAGCCCTAAGTATCTTTCTCTGCCAAAGTTTCCCGCTTCCTTTAATCACAAGACCAAGAATATCAGCACCAGTATCACTAACCACAGTGCGTAAAATAGGCTGCTGGTTTACTCCCTCTGGATGCTAATGAGAGTCTTGATAATGTACGTTTGGTTCACTCAGCATCACTGTGACCTTAAGTGACTCCCATTTATTTCAGATATACCAAAAACCACAAGCTATTTGTTTATGTCTGCTTGGCAGGCACTTTATTCCAATGTAATCAAGTAGACAGTGAGAGTCCTTTTGTGCAGCTGGCTGAAGCCTTGGGGGGTTTCTCTGATGGGTGCTGGCATAAGATACCTGGAGGGAAGTTGGGCCAGGCTTGCTGCTACTAGTGGAAGAAATCGGAACGCCTGGTGGTAGCAAGCTCTAGTTCCCGACCAAAGGATTGCTATCATCACTGTCACTGTCCACCACCTGGTTATTAGTGGCCATAGTAGTGAACTGCTGGCTCCTCACCCCTGAGAGTGCACACACACTCACACGCATGTGGGATACAGTGGCCTGGGTGATGCCGACAGAACAGTAGGGACTGTACCTTCCTTCCTGGCCGGCCAAGTTCTCCCTGTGGATGGAGAAGACAGGTAAGCAGAGTCTGTTTGGAGAGAAGTTCTGACACCAGAGGACTTCATAGGGCTGGTGGCTGGGCATGACTGTGTGGCTCAGTCAGCCGGCCAGTCCCTTGGCTGGTCACAGCATTTCTGCCATGCCAATGGACCAAGTCAAGTACATCAGCGGTATCCCACACCCCAGGAGCAGCCAGGCATCAGGGGCCCTGTCATTGCACTGAGACAGAATCAGCACATATTTTGAAATATTAACCAGAAAATTCTCAGTGGCATCCTCATAAAACAAGCTGGAGTGACAAAGGAGAGGTGGGTTGAAGAAAGTAGGGGCCTGTACCTTTTCTCCCTTTGGTCCTGTCTTGCCAGGAAGCCCCGGTGGACCCTACACAAACAAGACAAGAATTTAAGAAAGAATTATTCCAAACCAAGAGGGGATGGCTGCTGGGGAGGCACTGAGAGCTTGGTGCACGAGGCCCCCACAGAACCAGTGTTGTTCTGTGTGGGTGTGGGGCTCCAGGGACCCCAGAGAGGAGTTTTCTGTCCCGTAGCCCGTTCTCCTCTGCCTTCCTCCGCTGAGC
This sequence comes from Cuniculus paca, assembly GCA_004365215.1. Taxonomy (NCBI): domain Eukaryota; kingdom Metazoa; phylum Chordata; class Mammalia; order Rodentia; family Cuniculidae; genus Cuniculus; species Cuniculus paca. The sequence goes on along the minus strand of RJWT010047145.1, from coordinate 2,008 downwards.
TTTCCAGCACTATGTTTCCAAGGGTACCTCAGTTGTAATGCTTGCACATCCACTCTCTGAGTGACTTTAATTTTGTCCCTGGACCCCTCTGATGGCCTGAAACATTCCAAGCACTTAATGACAGCACCAAAAGAGTCCCGAGGAAATCCCACTTGCTGAAAACATAACGCTTCACCACCTCTCATATCTTTTCAACTATTCTCATCAAGCGTTTCCACGGCCCAGACAAGAGGGAAGTGGAGTTAAGCAGCAACTGACTTACAAATTCCCATGATTAATTTGTGGGTACCAGGTGCCTAATAAATCTCCCCCGGCCCATTGTTAGAAACAAAGTTCTTTTTTAAGATATGAAAATGTGAAGAAGTAATAGTATACTTCCGTCCTGTTGCCGAGCCACAGAAATGGGGAGAGTCCACCTCAGGGGCTCTAAAGGCTATCGCACCAACGCTTTGCACACCCACATTCACAACACTTGCATCTTGAGCTCTGTGAAATGATCAGTGATTGATTTTATTTTACAAATTCCCCAGGACACAAGGGACAAATTCATCAAATACCCTCAGACCCCCAGTGTGTGCTAAGACCCACAGGTAAACATGCAAGTGAAAAGACAGCTTGAAATACACCCTAAAGCTGATCCAAATGACGGGGAACCCCTAACCAGTGGTTCCCTGACCTGGCACCTACTGCAATTCCTCAGGGATCTTGGAAGACTCTGAGAGCCAAGTTCACACCCCAGACCAATTAAATAACAATCTAGCGGGAAAAGAATGAGCTTCAGGAATTTCTGAAACTCCCCAAGGGACCACAATGTGCAGAAAAGCTTGAGAAGCACCGTCTTGAATTTATGTACCTACTGCTTTGGGAAAGGGAGAAAGGAAAAAATTATATTCTGTTCTCTTTGTTCTTCTAAGCCTTAATATTTGTCATTTCTTGAAATGGCTACAACTGTTTTACACGATCATTGTGTCCAGCTCAGTGCTTCCCAATCTATAATGTGCAGATGGGGGTGGAGCGAGCCTGTCTTGTCAAATGCTAAAACAGAGATTGTGTTTGAGTGGCTGCGGGAGGGCTGCGGGAGCTCCTGCAGGTGCAAAAGTCACTGGTCCACGGATCTCCCTTTGAGAAGGGGTAGCATTCATATTACGCTAGGGTAACTGAGGTGGTCGCATAGACCTCACAGCTGGGCAGCACAGCCCCCAGGCAACTCAGAGGGGATGGTATGGAGTTAGATGTTTAGTGGAACGGAAGAGCTGCTGTTCTGAGGTCAGCAGAGGACCCCTCCTTTATTCCCAGTGCTCTGTCGGTTCTCCTGTACCCTGAGACTCATTTCAATAGACTGCTGTAGGTAGGACAATAAAACCCACCTTAGAGGATTTCCGTCTTGCCTTTCTTCAGACTTTCCAGATCCTCTGAGTAGCCTCTGGGTTCAAATTCCTGTTTTCTTTAGTGCATTCAACGGGTGTTTATGGAGAACAGGCTACAACTCTGTGCACTGGTATAGACTGGGAGTACAGCTATGAGTGGACAGACAATGTCCCTGTTCCTGTAGGCCAGGAATCATTCAGCTTTTTCTGTACAAGGCCTGACAGTAACTAAATATCTTAGGCTTTGAAGGCCGTATCTGGTCTCTGTCAATTCTGCCTCTGTAACCCAGAAGCAGCCACAGACAATAAAACTTCAGTTAGAAAAATAGACTGCTGCTGGATTGATTTGTGGGCCATACTATGCCATAGGGCTTACATTTCCATTATAGAGGGGAGACCAAAGAGACCAGGAACAACAGCAGAAAATCGGGAAACCACAACAGATTGAGACAAAGTTCAACTAGGTTACGGTGACTGTGAGCCATGATGGTGTTGGAGAGAGATTACTCTCATTCATTTCTAAGGAGGAGACATGAAAATTGAGTTCTGAGTGAATAAAAGGAGCCAGCTATGATAAATATCTGAGGGGAGAACTTTCCAAAAAGCAGGGACAGCATGTGCAAAGGTCCTAATGTCAAAAC
>RJWT010047144.1:0-11350 GCA_004365215.1 Cuniculus paca | reverse complement strand
TTTACCTGGGAAATCATTTCTAACCTCAGTTCCTTTAAAGTTTCATAAAGTTGTTTCTTTACTTCAGTTGCTATCATTTCAGAAGTTTCAGTTGTGTGGCTCATATTTGCTTCTATGCCCGTGGCTCTTTGGCTTGATTGGGAAGGACTGGAGGTGCAAGGTTGCATTTTGCTCTTTCATTTTGTCATTTTCCTGTATTCCACTGTGGGAGGTGAATCCAACGTGCACAGTTGAGGTGCCAAGGCTGGGTGAAACTCCCAAGACTACCACTGTGGCTGTTCTGTTGCTGGGCAGTGTGTGGGCAGAGCCCAGGCTGGATGCCAGGGAAGCTCCGAATTTCCCGGGCCGATGGGGGAGGGGCGCAAACTCCTACCAGTATGTTGGCAAGGTCCCAAGCTGCACAGCCAGGTGGAATTCGCTGTGTGCACCCCAACTCAAGCCAGGCTCAGAGAAGCAGCTGCCAGGCCACTCCAGGTTAATAGGTGGGCCCCAGGGCGGACCCCAGAGATGCCCCGAACATCCCGGGCCAATGGGGATGGACACAAATCCACACCGGGCTCCTGGCAAAGTCCCAAGCTGAACGGCTAGGTGGAATTCGCCGACTGCGCCCCCAACCCAAGCTGGGCCCATAGCAACTGCTGCTGGGTTGCTCCAGGTGAACAGGCGGGGTGCAGCCAGGACCCCAGGGACACCCCAAATGTTTGTGGCCAATGGGAGATGGGTGCAGATTTCTATGAGTCTGGTCGCTCGGTCCCAAGGTGCACAGCTAGGTGGAGTTTGCTGTGCTCACCCCCAACCTAAGCCGGGCCCAGAGCAGCCACTGCCATGCTGCTCCCGATGAATGGGCGGGGTGCAGGCAGGACCCCAGGGAGGCCCCAAACATCTGTGGCCAATGGGGGATGGACACAAATTCCTAACGGTCTCTTGGCGAAGTCCCAATCTTACTTTATAACTGGATAGCTTTCCATTGTATGAAAGTAGTATATCTTTCTTATTCATTCTATGGTTGATGAGTAATTTGCCCTTGCTTTATTCTGGTCTCCTGTCATTTGGAACAATTGTTTCTCTCCTTTAATTTTCCATCTATAAACTTTCTTTCAAGTTAAATGTGTTTCTTATATACAGTATATTGATGGATCTTGTTTCTTGATCCACTCTCCCTGTGTTTCTTTGTATTGCTGTATTGAGGCCATCTACTTTAATTGTTACAACTGGCTTGCATTGGCTCATCTCTTCCATGCTATCTTCCTGTTGTTGCAGCTTGACTTTTCCTCTTTGTTCAGTTACCTGTCCTGTTTGGTGATCTTCCTCTGCTGCTGTTCCTGGAACCATGGTCATGTTTATCTCTCTCTCCAATATCCTTCAGTGGTCTTTGTCGGGTTGGTTTGGTGGTCATGAATTCCTTCAGTTGTTCTTTATCAGTGAAGTATCTTATTTTTCCCTCAATTTTGAAAGATAATTTTTCAGGGTGTATCAATCTGGGTTGGAAGTTTTCTTTCAGAATTTGAAACACTTCACTCCAAACTCTTCTTGACTGGATGGTTTGTCATGAGAAGTCCACTATGATTCTGATTGATTTTCTTCTATAAGTGACCTATTTCTTTTCTTTAACAGCTTTTAATATTCTGTTCTTGTGCTGAATTTCTGGAATCTTGATTATTATATATCTGGGTATAGATTTATTTTGGTTATGGCTAGTTGGTGTTCTATATCCCTTGCTTATCTGTATGCCCGGTCCTTTTCCCATGTTTAGGAAGTTTTTTGCTATTACTTCTGTAAAGTCTTTTTATTTTATTTGTGTTGACCCTTGCTTTTTTGCAGATACTTGTTACTCTTAAATTATTTTTCTTTGCATTGTCTTGCAGTCATTAAATTATTATTTCCTGGTTCCTTGTTATTTTTAAGAAATCTTTCCTTTCACAGTCACTAACTGCAATCCTGTCTTCAAGGCCTCAAAGTCTTTCTTCAGTCTCTTTCAAGTGGTTTTGCCAGCTTTGAATTGACTTTTTAATTTCCTGATTATCTCTTTGAATCTGTTTCATGCATTGTAATTCCTTCGTATATTTTTTATTCAAGGTTTTCATCATTTTCCTATGCTCCTCTTTTTTATCTGTCTTCTTTAGATATGCTCAGCAATTCTTTCATTATGTTTGTGATTTCTTCTTTTACCTGAAACATTAGTTCTGATCTGATTACTTTCACAGTCTCATGAAGTTGTTTCTTTACTTCAGTTGCTATCCTCTCAGAGCTTTCAGGTGTGTCACTTCCATTTTCTTCCATGATTATATCTCCCAGACTTGTTCTTTGTGGGCTGGAGGTCCAAGATTACCTTTTGCTCCTTTGTCTTGACATTCTCTTGTGTTCCTCTGAACAAGCTGGTTGTGGGGTCCCAGGCACTTCCTACATTGACTGCCCCTCCATGGTGTAGAAAAATAGGACAAACACCAGGGTTTGTTTGATCCTTGCTTCCCAAGGAGGTAGCAGGTGATGGGCTTCTCCAGACCTGTGCAGCTACCCTGGGACTTCAACAGTGGCCATGCATGAATGGTGGCAGGGCTCCTTCTCTCAGCCTGTGTGTCTGCACTGGGACTCCCCCAGTGGATGTGTTTGTCTGATTCTCCTGATGGGTGCTGGCTACCTGAAGGAAGCAAGTCTCTCCAATGGTGGCCTGTGGGTGCACAGTGTGTGCCTGACTGCATTTCCCTGCCCCTCCTGGCTGCTCAGAGGAAGGAAGCTTTCTGATGGTGGCTATATTGGAGTCTTTTGAAAATATATACTGATTTTGTCTACAACTACAAAAAAAGTGCACATTTTAATACTATATTAAGTACATAGAAAAATTTATAAAGTTTCTTTTGTTTTGTATGTCTTTGTTAACCAAAATAACTATAATTCTGTCTGGAAAATGAAGTTTAGTCAGCAACCAATATTCTTTCATCTGAATTACCTATATAGTAAATGTTTGCAATTTATTTAAGCGGAACACTTTTTAAAGTGTTTTTAAAGGATACTTTCCTAAGTTGAGGTAAAATTTATTATCTGTTGTCTTCCAAGAGAGAAAAATTATAGTCTATGTTATGTTCCTGTGCTCATAAAACTCTTTCAAGTAAAATAATTAGTTTGTATCCCCAAATAAATTTGGTAGATAAAAATCTTAGATTTATTTTTACCACAGTGCCATGTTGAATACCAGTATCTAATTTAAAACTTTGATTAAGATTGTCTAGATTCTATACTATGTGATTTCATTTAGGTTGAGTTGATAGTATCATGTAGGAGTAAATAAGATTGTGTATATAAAGTTCATGTGTATTGTCTTGTTTTTGGTTACATATTTATTGACTCAGTATGAAGCTTAGAAAGCCTTTCTTGTTCTCCATGACTCTTTCAATATCAATTGGTTTCTAGTTCAGCACCTCATTCTTTCAGAAGACTCACCAGCATAGTAGAGCTAGCCTGGGTGAGATGAGAATTAATAAGATGGGAAAGCTCAGCAGTGCGTCTAGCTTCAGATAAGAGCCAGACATCCATGTTGGTATATTTAACTCTCTTCAAAGTTGTATTCTCAAGTTAAAATATCTTTATGAAGAATAGAAATAAACAACTAATATTATTGGACGTATTTTATTTTCACAATGTTGAACTGAGCCCAAAAAATGCAGGACGTTATTCCAAGGAATTTATATATTGCATTAGCATAGCTTTACACATTGCAACAAATTGGGACTTAGAAATAATGGCTATATCTTCCTACTACATGAGGACAAATTTTGCACTCACCTAATCTATTGTATTTTGCTCTCATTAATGTTTTTCCTGGCTTACCTATAAAAACAGCATGCATTTTGAACTATAAGTAGCAGTACATGTTTTTCAGTAGAACAGGAATGTGTATCTACTTGACTTGAGTGAAATGAGGATTAATTTAAAACATATATCTGAGGTATAGTGGATGACATATAATGGGGAAAGTAAAGTCACAAGAATTGCAACAATTTGTACATATCTTACAGTTCACAAAAATGAAGTGACTAAATTGATGAGCTCAAAAGGCAGGTGACAAAGAACCAAAGACTTCTGAAAGTAATAAGGTCTTCTTCAAGGTACTGGAAAGGCTATGTGTGACTTCAGTGAGGACTAGATCGTGAGGCAGTTTACCCTGAGTAGACATAGTATTGTTACCTGTGAGAATTAATGATAGCTAGCTAGATAGAAGACATTATATCCTGTCAAAAGCCACCAGAAAATGCAAAAAAGTAGTTTTATAAAAGATTTTGGGTATATTGGTTTTTTTCTACTGGATCAGCAATGAAAAGAGGAAATACAACTGAACAATTCAGGTGCTAATCAATAGCATTCAAAAAGAAAAATCAAGAAATGGCCGCATTAAGAAAGGTGAAAAATATTAAAGTATGTAGAACAATATTGTAAAGATATAGAGACGACCTAAAATCCATAACCTTAGCTAAGTGTACTATTTAAATTCTAGAGTTGTCAATATTTGTTCACTGGAAAAATGTAAAGTATCGATCTTTTAGAAACAATGCACTAATCTTAGGTTAGCACTAGCCCAAGGATCTTTCCAAGTATGTAAAGAAGGTGTGAACATATTTCCAGGCATAATGCCAGGAGGGCTACACAGAGGAGGTTGAAAGTGGTGTGGTATAGTGACTGGATGTCAAGTGTACATAGTAAAAAACTATTTTGCAAAATGAGCTCATATTGCAGATTTTCTAAATGAAATTGAAATAATTGTTCCCATATTTTTAGTTCCATATCCAGGATCAAACTTCTAAAATATTTTTAACATGAATTGAAAGTTGCCAAAATATCCTTGGAATTCTAACAATACCATTAGAAGGGACCGAATAAAATCCAATGTTTATAATAATATGATGGTACCCTGGTCCTCATCAGTTGACTAGTGTTGTGAATAATCAATGTTGTTTAACTTCTTCTCCAAATTTGTTTGTTGACTTGTACTTTTTTAGAATTGTTCTATAGTTTTGTATTGTCTGTACCAGAAAACTTACATTAAATTTTATTAAGTATTATTTTAACAAATAGTCAAATACCCTGATAGTTCACATACTGTTAACACTATCGGTATGTGTTTGCTAACTTCATTACAAATCAAAAGCTTTAGATAGATAAATATAAATGAGTTTAATAAATTTAGATACAAACAGATTTTTACCACTTGATGTAATGAATTTAATTATTTAAAAAGTAATTATTAACGAAAGAGATGAATCAGTAAGATTTTAGACTTAGGATTGGACTTTCCTATAGGTTATGTAGACTCTCATAAAGTTGAAGAAGTTTACAGCATTTGTGTGAAACAATCATTTTTTGAGATTTGACCAGCTTTCTGTTATCCAACCATTAAAGTTCATCCAGTACTGTTAGTTTAATGGTAGCATTGTTTTTCTTATAACTCTTGGCAGGCCCCAAATACAAAGCTAAGAAAATCAGACAAACACACTCTTTTCTTTGGCCTGCATTGACTTAGAATACTATATGTAACAAAATAGTCCTTTGGAAAAAGAAAATTAACAAAATAAAAATAAGATGAAAAAAGTAGTTACACAGGTACTTTGGTAATACAACATTGCAATTATTTTTCAAAGCAAAGGAGTCAGACCAGTCAGTATTTTTTTGGTGCAGTGGTGTTCTTCCAATCAATAAAGACTCAGACTAGTGAGTTGGTGGCTTTATTCTAACATTATTGGCTTTTTCAGGGTTGGAGAAATGTCTCTCTCTGACATCCAAGGAACAGATGCATTTTCTTTCTGAACCTGACCTGTGTTGGGAATCTTAGGGGTGTGAATCCATTGTGGAGAAGTAATACCAACCTATAATTTGGACTCATTGAATGTAGTTTCATATGGTTCATTTAATGAGAACGTTGGTTACATTAAGTAATAAAAGAAAAGATACTAACTCTACCTGCCTTCATCCTGGGTAATGCTATGCCTGTTGAACCTGTTATAAGCAGTCTGTGGCAGGAATGTGTTTTTCTGTGGTGAGAGGTAATAATAAGAGCAGCCAAAATTAGATGAAAAAAGACCAAATGCTCGTACAGAGAAACATTGATTATGACAGCATAGGATTGTTATTTTAAAGTAATTAAGTATATAGGACCCTGTGAAAGTTAGGAAATTGGTTTAGTTTTATATTGAGTAGACAGAAAGGCTTTGGAACCAGACAGGCATAAGTTTGAATTTGTTTTACCACTTATTAGGAGTAAAATTTTAGATAAAATTCTTATCTTCTCTAAACCTCAGTTCCTTATTCACAAATTGTGAATATTAATATCTATTTTATACCATTGTGAGAATTAAATAGTTGTGCTTTTTTCAAATATCTGCTGTAATACACAGTAGGTATCAAGTAATTATTTTATTATTAAAATGAATAAGACAACTTTTAGATTAGATAGAAGTATACAGTGGCTTTGTGTATGTATGTGTTTTAAATTAACATGCCAATGTGTAAAGCTTTTTGATTTTACAAAATTATTGTTTGATACATAGAAATACCTCACCTCTGTTCAGGTAGTATAAACAGCAACCAGCACCTAGACCCTAGCATAAGAGCTCAGGAAAGTTGGAGGCTGGTTACCTGGCACCTGTTCAGGCACTCCTAGCTCAAACACCCTTCCAAGTCCTTGCCAGTAGTCTCACCCCAGTCACTGCCTACACCCTGTCCCCAGCCCTCCTGTCACACAAGAACCTAGCTTTTCATCATTGCGCCCCATAATGCACCTCACTGAACATCTTATTTCAAGAATTTAGTGAATTCAAGTATTGCAGATCACATGAATCTGCCCCATTCTCTGCGTTGTAGCAGTGTTCTTTTATTGTTTTCTTGGTTTCCCCATTACATATAGTACATTTTGTAGGGACCTTCACATTCACTACTGTCTTCCCCAGAACTCAAAGGAAATCTAATGGAGGACTGGAGAATGAATGAATTGTTCACTAAGTCAAGGACTGGCTTGAGTCATTGCCTTTCCTGCCACAGGTTTCCACCTGACTTTTCTTCTGGGCCATTCTTGGCAGTAAAATGAAGATGCAGCTTTCTGAAGTGCTTGGAATGCACTTTCACTTGTAACTGCCCTGCTGGTGGAACTCTCATAATAGACTGTTCTGTTGACTCAAATTTCCAGTCCTCCATTCAGGGTTCAGAAGATTTTGAGGTGTGTTCTTCAGGCAATAATCTTAGGGACTATTTGATATAGAGAAACTTTTTCTCTGTGTATATGTATGGGGGTTGACAGGTTAAAAGAACACTAGATTATTAATTTTATTTCTTCTATCAATTCAAGCAGATATTATTGTTTCTCAATAACTACATGAATAATAATAATATTGAGCTTTTTTTGCAATAAAATTGGAAGACTTTTGTCTGTAAACTGAATTCAAGAAATATCACTAAAGAATAAAAAAGCTTTTGCTCAGAACAATAAACTTTAGTCTAAGAATTGTCACAACCTTTCAATAAACACTTTCATGGGGAAACAAATGCATAATAACTTTTGCTCATTTTTCTTAGTGCAGGGTTCTTGACTTTTCAATTCTTTTTGCTTTTTGTGTACCTTTTTAAACATGTTTTAGTCACCTCATTCATACCATCCCTTTCCAACCTCTTTTTGTGCTTATCTCATAATGTACACACTGGTAAAATAAAACAAATAAACAAACTGACCTATAACCGATTGCATATTCTAACTGACTTCTTAATTAACTTACATTCTACTTTGTTAACAAGGAGTACAAGATGTTTACATTATTCAAAAAACATGACTTTTACATTAAAGAAATAATTGATGTATAACATTATCATGCATTCCATAGTTGTTTGAGGATAATTTTATTTATTATGTGTATGCTAAGTAGCAAGACATTATCACACAAAAATATTGGAATTTAAAAATATGAAAGCATATTTTAGATTTTGTTTGGAATCTCAATGCACTGAGCTCATCTTTCTTACTCTGTTTTAATCTCTGTCTGTCACACACAGGTACAAGTGTAAACACACAGACACAGACACAGAGACACAGACAGAGACACACACACACACACAGACACACTTCACAGCCATAGGCTAGGCACAGAGAGAGTCAGGGAAGCATGATAAGTACCAGCCTAGTATTGAGTCTAGATTATTCTAGAAGCAAAGTGGATACTTATCCTAATCTTAAGAATCTTGTCAGGAAAATCCATAAGTAAAAGAGAACCCAATTGTGAAAAGCATTAGTGGAATTTCTAGGGTTTTCATTTTGTGGCAAGAGTAGGGACAATATATAATTAGGTGAAAATATTTAATATATAACATTTATTTTCAGATTTGTAAAACACCTATAGAACCAAAAAAAAACTATGAAGAGTTTGCTTTGTGTCAGTTGGTCAGATACTTAGTGCTTCAGAGGCACCAGGAAGTAGATAGCTAAACATTTATGTTTAAATTTCATTTTCATATACATATTTTTATCAAAATGTACTGTACTTATAAAGTTGTCATTTACAGAAATTCTACCAGTGTTATATTGAATTTTCACTCTCAGTGAGACTAAAGGACCTATTTATTTGACATAGATAATATTTGACATAGATATATTTGACATAGATAATATTTGAAGCTACTTTTTGAGAAACTTTGAATATGAAACATTTTTTAGTGAGAAAAAATAATAAAATTCAAGTTTGTTTTTAAAACATTATAAGTAATTTCCTCTTTTCAGAACTCAGAATAATCATTCTATTTTCCCACAGACATCTCTCAAAGACGAAACAGGCAGGCATGGAAGTTCAGGAAGAGGAATGTTAGACTTCCCCTCCCTTTCTATCATGTCTGCATGAGATTCAGTAATGAGCACAAGAAGGCTACTGCCTGTAGTCAGCCTTGAGAAGATGTGAAAGGAGAGGGGTGAAGAACCTGCTGGAGTAGTGAGAAGTGGAGTTATTGAAACACCCTGGTGTCACATTTGATGTTTAGGATAAATTAGATCTGAAGGATGTTATCCATCTCAGGAAAACAGCTTATGAAAGACAGCAGTAAAGTGTTACTGGAAATAGCTTTGTAGCCATTAGTGATATTATCAGGGTTGATGACTATTAATAAGCAATGGAGAAGGATTTTTTTGTGGTGCTGTTTAGGTATGATTATCTTCTTTTTTACTACTAGCAAATGTAAAAGATGTTAACTGATTTATTTTTTAGAACATGTGGAGCATACTGCTACATTTCTATGATCTCAGTGAAGTGCGTACTAACTTGTGCCATTGGTTATTACCCAGTTCCTTAATGGAATGTGGAGGTAATTCATCTTAAACTTTCTTGTGAATTCCATTAGCAATTCCTTGACATTTTTTCATTCATTCTTCCAGTCAATTAATATGATGCTGTCTGCTCACTGAAGAAATAAGATAGGCTGAAAGAGTTAAAGCCCTTGATAGAGGGAAAAATAAAAGATGCAAAAACTATTTATAACTTAATTATGACAATAAAGTTTGAGGTGAAGTAACAGAAAACAGAAGGGAGAGTGTTTATTGGTAAATAAAGACTTCGAAGTTAATTTCATAATCCTGTCTCTGGGACTTATTCTCTTTAACAAGCTATTTCTCCTCCCTGAGGCTCAGTTTTTTCACTTATGAAATAGAAAAAATAATATGTACCATAGCAATAATGTTTTAAAATATACCATATAAAAACATTTGCTGATATGGTATATCCCTGTTCAAATTTATTAATTATTTCTTCAGGAAGTGCATATAACTTTTAACATTTATAATCCTAATTACCAGTGGTTCTTATGGGATTAACATTCATTTGCCTCATATTAAAGAGTTTTTATTGTGACTGAAGTGGACAGTTATTAGCATTAACAGCTGGTTTTACGAATCATATATTATTTAATCTTATTTATAATTCTAAAGTAGAAAGGGCACAACTGACCATGGAATAAGGTCAGAGTTTTCCTTATGAATATTAAATTCAGTGAAACTTTAGAATATTGCCACTTTTTCAGAAAGCAAATACTTGCATATACCTATGGTGTTTTGTTCAGTGGACCCTAAGTGTGATTCACAGCTGAGACAATTCTCATGTAGAGATTTGCCATTTTGCTCTGTTGTCAGGGAAAATAAAAAAGGAGATCTGGACTTTTTGTTTTTTGCGGCACCAGGGATCAAACTCACAACCTCACGCTGAGCTAAATGCTCAGCCCAAGGAATTCTGGTAATGAATATGTTTTCCTCTTTTCTGCTGAGACTATTTGTCTTTATAACTGATGTCTGAGAATGTCTTGGTAAAAATGAGTATTGTCAGTGTAAAGTAGTAACAGGCTCACTAAATTCACTTGATTGTTAGTACTTATTTTTTCTGACTTTAGTAAAACAGTCAGAACATGAATGTTTAATGATAAATTCATTATTTTAACTGAGGTTTATAGTGTATAGAGAGATGGTAGTATGTTTATTTGTGTGTGGGGGGATATTACAGATAGTCTTCTTTCCAATGTTTTGTGGTTATGATATTTGAGGACAGCTTATATGCAATAGACACATGATAAATGGAAACATCTTTTGTTTTACAAGTGGGATTTTAAGTTACTGTAATTATAATTGGTATATAAATATATGTAGCTATATTACAGGCAAATTCACTGTGGAGATAGCTGTGAATCATTTATCAAAATTGTTGCTTACAGAAGGAATAATATAAGCTAATGGTCAGCTTCCAGTCACTCTCCAAAATGGAAGTTGAGTGGAAAAAAGTAGAATGTGAAGGAAATTGTGAATATTTTTTAATGTCTTGAGGATGAGTGTAAGAGATTATAGAAATATAACTGAAAAGGAAGATAACTGCTATTTATTGCTGTCTTCTTTGAGGATATGAGAGAAGGAGAGCATCAGGAAAATTATGGAAATATTTTCTAATAGAATGGATGCACAAACTGTCTTTCAAAATCATTCTAGAAAGGGCAAGGCAGACTTCCAGACAGGGAATCAAAGATACAAACACTCTCAGCACAGGGAGAGTTGCATGAGCTGATCCAGAAATAGTAGGAAGAGGAGGAATCATTTACCCGGTGTTCTTGAAGATCTGGCTGAATCCGTGAGATTTTTTTCTCATCTGGAGCATGGTAGTTGTGCTTCCTAGGTTCTCCTACCTGCCTGGGATAGCTCCTCAAAGAAGAAAGACTGGATGATGACCATGGAAGTCAGACCATGGATTTGGGGAAACATTCTTAACACTTACCTGATTTCCCTTTCCTTTCCTTTCCTTTCCTTTCCTTTCCTTTCCTTTCCTTTCCTTTCCTTTCCTTTCCTTTCCTTTCCTTT
>RJWT010047143.1:0-11342 GCA_004365215.1 Cuniculus paca | reverse complement strand
TTTTTTTTTTTTTGTACCAGGAATCAAACAGGACCCTGCACTTACCAGGCAGGCACTTGTGCTGCTGAGCTATATTCTTGGCCCAACCCCTGTTACTTTAAAACATGAATTCTAATTGATATCCCAATGAATATGTGCACTTGGACCATATTTAGTGACTCACTTCTGAGGAAAAGACTATGTCTTTGATTAATTTTATTTTTAATATGATTAGAGTTAAGATATGTCTCTCTTCATTGTATGCACAAAATACATTGAGTAGAAAACTTTATTAAAAAGCATTAACCCAGGGACAGAGACATAGCGCAGCGGCACAGTGTCTACCTGACAAGAGTGAGGTTGCAAGTTTGATTCTGTACCAAAAAAAAGCATTGTCCCTATAATGGACTTAATTGTTACTATGAACATTTGCTCATTTAAAGGCAAACCTACCTCTGTAATCTCATCTACTCAAGAGACTGAGACAGGGGGATTACAAATTTGGGACCAGAGGGGCCTACTTAGTAAGGCCCTAATTCAAAATAAAAAGGGATGGAGATTATTAGTGTTAGATCACTTGCCTAACACACACGAAACCCTGGGTTCAAATCTGTAGTACAAAAAAATAAATAAATAAAACAGGATACCATTAGACAGTATAAAAGGATAAATGATTCAGAGTAATGCCTGTATGCAAAGAAACCCTATTCAGAATATATGAGAAGACAGGTCTTCACAGAACATTTGCATACATCTTGAAAAGAAGACGCTGTCCATTTTTATTTCTTTTTTCTGAGATCACATTTCACAATGTCTATCATGGAAATAGCCTTGGAAGATACCAATAGCGTGTGTATCTGGAAACAGAGTAGTCATGATTACTTCTCAGAATAATGAAAGTAATACCTTCCTCCAGGACAAAGAGAAGGCATGCTTACTACCCCTTATAAAGACTTTCGGATCCCTAATTGCAGAGTTCCTCTTCTTTAGTGCAGTACACTGAGCATGTGCATTTCTACCTGCTCACAAGCACGTAACTGCCAAGGGGGTTGGGGTAAAGGAAAACTGATGGGAATGTCCTGATGGGAATGGTGCTAGCTCTAGCATGAATAATGAGGTCCTCTGTCCTGACTCAGTATCTCATTCCTTTTTCTGGTAATTCAGACAATACCAGCAAACCAACTTCTTCTCAAAACAGAGCAAAGGATTAACCTTGCACACTCCTGTTACATGTAAAGAGCTCCAGTAAGTCAAACAGAAACAAGTAATTCAATTTAAAAGTGGGCAAAAGATTTGAACAAACATGTCATCAAATGACCATAAGAAAAATTTTCAATCATTAGTTACCTGAGAAATACAAGTCAAAATATTGACTAGAACATTTCCATTAGAATGTAGAATAATTACAGTACTAAACCTACCTAGAAGAGGTTAAAACAGTTAAAAATTGTTGCATACCTTTAACAAACTGGTTTCTCTTTCTCTAAACTGAATTTATGTATGCCCAGAAAACAGGCATTTCATTCTAATTGTGTATGTATATTTGTGTGTTTCATATGCCCAGGAAGACATGCAGTAGAATGTTCATTGCAGCACTACTTTAAATTATTACAAAGTGGAAAAGCTCCAAGTTTTTCAACAGTAAAACAGATAAATAATCAGTGTTTTTGTTTATTCAATAGAATATTATACTGTCATGAAAATGAACATTCTTCATGAAAAAAAATGAATCCCACAACATGTTTACTTTTAAAAAGCTGCTATCTGCAATTTCAAGGATAGCAAGAAATATTATGGTAGCCATTTTGGATTTACTGTTGTCTTTTTTTGAATTCTTGATTGCATTCATTGTTTTGTTTTTATTCTATTCTGTTCTGTTTGATTTTTACTATGTCCAAAGATATCCACAGCTATTTGGAAGGCAACAAAAGGCATTATGGTAACTATTGTTGATTTTGTAATGTTTTGAAGTCCTGTATCACTTACACTGGTTTGTTTTGATTGGTTTTATTCTGTTTTATTTTCCTTGGTTTTATTCCCTTTAAAACAAAATAAACTAAAAATAAGTAAATAAATAAAAAGCTGCTATTCAAATAGAATTTATAGTTTGATTTATTTAATATTCACAGTGCAAACAATTTAATCTTTGATGATAGCAATCCAATTGCAGTGCCTTCAGAGATTAGTAAACAAGGAAGGGACAAAAGTAGATGGATTGCTATTACCATTCTATTTTTTATATATAAGTTAATTACATAGATTTTTTTAAATGATGAGCTGAGCTCTTCACTTAGAAATTGTGCAATTTTTAATGCATACATTTACATTAATGAAAATTTACTTAAAATCATTGATGTAGCAAACTTGAAGAAGAAATAGAAACCCATGAAACATGGCAGCATTCTCCAGTTTGCACCCAAGCTCTTAGAGTGCCTGATAGCTCTATGTATTTCTTCCCTCCTCACACTTTCAAGTGAAATCTGTGTTCCATGCATTAGAAATCAACCTCACCTCTCAGTTGCCAAATCTGGAAATCCCTTTAAGGTCATTTGCTTTCAACATTTACTTTTACTTAGCCTCTGCTCTCGTACTTTTAGTTCCTTTTAACCTCACAGTAGGACCACTCACTTTCTGTTCTGCTCATTGAGCTACTCCAAGTGGCTCATTTTCATGATTTTCTTCATTTTCACATTCTTTTAAATACTCACACATGAGTTTTGTTTTGCTTTACTTTGTATTCTTTCTGTATCCTTGCATTTATTCACCTTTTTATTCATTTCCATGACCTAAACTACTCTGCCAATTAAAAAAAATTTATGCTAAGCCTGTTTGTCTTCTGAACTCCAAATCTCAATTCTATTGCCCCATAGGATTCTCCAACTGAATAGATTTAACTTACCACATCCCCTTAGATGCCATAGCTTTGATCTCTCTAGCTTTGTTAAGACATCAGAAGTCTTATTATAATAAGATTGATATCAGCCTGATTAATTTATCAAAGCTACTCTCCAAAATAACTTGGTCATATTTATTCTGCTCTTAAAGACTCTTGTTATTCATGTCACTTCTCCTACAGATAAGTTTATTAGATCATACCTGTTTGCTGTACCTACATTTCATATCCCAAGGTGAAATCTCTCTACAAAATGATAAGTGCTCATTTCCTTACCTGAGTCTTCACTGGCTTATTAGAAAATACAATAATTATAAAACTTCCTTTAACTTGTTCATGTAGCTATGTGATGATTGTCAGCTAAGATTAGGAGTCTGTCTTATTAAAACCTCTCTTCCTAAAACGTTTTAGCTACTAAGTATATGACTATTGAATTGGTATCTCTGTGATTTAAGTTGCTTTTATCTTCAAAAAATTGAAGAAAACAAATCATACTGCTTTCAAGTTTATGACATTTTAGGGCAAATCATCAAAATAAATCTACATCCATTATCAACATCAGAACTACATGTTTCATCTTTAGGTTTACTTGTCAATCTGTCCTATCAGACTAAGCTCATTGAGAGTTTATGTTCTTAAGCTGATATTCAATAAGTATATGCTTAATAAGTAAATGCGTCTAGTAGAATTAAGTTTGACCAAAATGAACTTTGATTAGTAACTTGTTAGGGACCAAAAGATTAGTGAAAATCCTTTAAAATAATTGAAATGAATAGAATTGCATAGAGATCTATGAAATAATTGTGGCATAAATTGTGAATTCTTTATTGAAAATAAAAGATTTATTCTTCATAGCCTTTTGATGGAAAGGTTATTTGTTAAAATTCTATTCATATACTTTTCCAGACATGAAAAAATTAAAGAAAACAAATCACATAGCTTTCAAGTTTGCTACATTTGAGGACAAATCTTCAAAATAAGTCTACATACATTATCAACATCAGATCTAGTTGTTTTGTAGGGTAAAGAAGAAAAATAAAGTTTAGGAGATCACCTGCCTAGCCAGGCAAGGTGATACGTAAAATGAGTAGTGGGGAAAGAGAACATTTACATTAAGTAAATGACCAAGGATATTGCAGTATAGTTTTCAGTAGCACCCAGCCTGTTAGTTGTAGTGCATTGGGAAGATACTTACAAATGAGGAGATACATGGATTCATGTTATTTACATTTATTAAAATCATGTGTATTATACCAAAGACTAAAAAACATGCATCTAATGTTGATTTAGGGTAGTAGGTGAATTCACTCTATTGTTTCAGAAAACTATCTTAGAAATTATTAACAAAATACATGGAAAGATCAGCCACTTCTAGGATAAAATGTTTCTTGGGCAGGCCCTTTCTATTATAAACAATTCAGAGAAATCTAAGTGCCTTTAAATTTAAAGATAAATGGATGTTGAATAACCAACTATGAAAGAATAGAGCAAAAATCTTTTTATTTATACAACTGTGAAGAATGATGTCAATTATCTAAGATTTGTGTGTCTTTAATAGTGTAGTGACCTAAAGTAGATTTTAAAGAACACAGTTACCATTTTTATTAGAATTGGTGACATGTTTTTGGACCTGAATTATCTAATTAGCTGAATAAGAAGTACATGTTATAAAATAATTTAAAAGTATTCATTAATATGTACTTTTTTTTCCCCAAATGTTTTACACTTTTATACAGCAATGTCTTGCTTTTTTAAAGTTTTGGCAGTTTCAGAGGTGCTGATTTGTTTGCTTTTATTTGTTTTTACATTTTATATATAAGAAAAAGCTGTGCTCAATGTTCTGCATACCTATGAAATATAATTGCTTTCTTTTATTTTTACATAGTTCACTTGAAGATTGTAGCACAACATGATGGGGTGCAGAATACAAAATGATTAAAAAGTGAATATAATATGTTAGATCATAATGACAACTATGATAATTAGAAAAAATGAGATTTTATATTGACTTTTAATAATACGTATTATACTGTTAAATTTCCCAGTGTCGCGTTTCATTCTGCATCATTATTTTAAACTCTAATTTTGCTTGTCTATGAATTTGTCTACTGAACCTTAAGTCACTAATCTGAAAATACATGTACATAATCTTTTCTTTAGGATCAGAGGGAAATCTTTAGGTTACCCATTATTACAATGTGAATAATGGGACTAAAGGGACAGAACAAAATGGAAAATATATGCTGTAGAAATCAACAAACACTGTTTCTCATTAAGCTTCAGTTTAACTGTCACTAACTCCCAGCTCCCCGGACTGTGGAACAGTAATGGAGGAGAGCTTATGGAAACTCCCTGTATGTGAGACAAAATGAAGATGTTCCTGTAGTTTTACCTGATTTTGGGGGGAACAGTTCTAAGTCCAAACATTTTATTTAAAATTTTAGAAAGTCAGGACTCCTGTATGATTTTTTTTCCCATTTGCAGTATATTGAGACATGGCAGATTTTAAAGCTAATAATTCCATCCTAGAACCAAATGTATTAAACTTAACAGTAGGAAAATTTAGTGAGATTATTCTTTCTTGTATACGTATATAGCATGAATCTTCAAGATAATGTACAAACAAAATTCAACAGAATGTAGATCATTTGTTGTTATTATTATTGCAGATGGTTTAAAAAGTGTAAGTTCTGAAAGGGAGAGAAAAATTATGACTTTGAAGACTAGACCTGGATTAAAATCTGGCTCTCATTTTCTTTGTAGGGAAAATGCTGATGGAAAACTACCCTTTTCACGATTGTTACAATGTATGTCAGTACTGAGTACCTTGTCTATGCCTAAGAATTGCTCCCCTATTACTAATACTAGAGGAGCCAGAGATAGTGACCTCTGATCCACCTCCTTGGTACTGTGCCCTTGTGCCATTTCCTCCCTCTGAGTATAATCTTGACAAAGCCATTTGTATCTGCTGAATATGATATGGGAGAACTGATGGTAAATCTCTCCAGGGATAAGGTTATAAATGACTATAGCTTCCATCCCAGGCATTCTTTCTCTATCAATCACTGTGGAGGAAATTAGATGTCATATCAAAGGATTTGCTGTTATTTAGGTAGTGGCACATGTCTGTAATCTCAGGTACTTGGGAGGCTGAGGCAGGAGAATCATAGGTTCAAGGCCTGTCTGGGCAACATAGTGAGTCTGGGTCTCAAAAAAAAAAAAAAGACTTGGCCAACATATGAAACATGAAAAGAACCAATTCAGTGAGGATCATGTCTCTGCCCAACAGATAGACAAACTCAAGATTGGTGAGTACCGATTTATTAGGATTTGAGGCAGAGTCAACTCTTTCAACAGTTCCAGCCCAGTTTGACTGCATCCTTATGTGAAAATGTTGATTTTAATTAACTCAGTTAAACTTCCCCTAGATTCCTGGCCCCAGAAATTGTGAGATAATAAATGATTTCTTTTTTTAAAAAAATCTACTCATTTGTCATGCAGCAATGGTTAAATTTAATCCTTCCTTTGTCGAAGTTACTGCCTTTATAAAGAAAAAGTGAAAACTCATTTTATTTCTTTTTTATTAGTACATGTTTGTGATACATACTAAATGCATTTATTGTGGAGAAGTGCTGCACATGTATTTCATATTTTTTCCTTCTTTCTTTCCTTTTTGTCCTGCTTTTCTCAAATCTTTAGATCTCCTTCCCATTTCCACAAACTCATTTTTCTAAGGCTTTTCTAGTTTTAAAATTTATACTTGCAAACATATAAAATCTTTAATTTCCCATTTTTGTTTTTTACAAAGATTGCATGAGTAATTTAGTAGGAAAAAAAAAACAAAAAAAAAAAACCTCTCTCCACAGCTAAAATAGCTTTTGGTAAATGCCAGTACACTGACATTGCTAATAGAGCATGTGTTATGGTTTGTGTCTAGATGTTCTCTCAAAGCCTCATGCAGTCATAGAGCAGGCTTCTAGAGTTGTTATCTGATGCTGGATCCAAAGCAGGGATTGTGGGTGTGAGTGCTATACCCGCCTTGGGGCAGGTAGCCTACATACAGTAGATAAAAAGTTTTCTCTCTGCTCCTCCATTTTTGCTCTTTTTTATTTTTTTTCTGCCTTCCATCACCACGAACTGTTGCTCCTCTACCATGCCACCCTGCCTTGGAGCCAGCTGATTACAGACTGAAACCTCCATAAACTGTGAGCTAAATAAACCTTTCCCTCCTTAATTTTGGGGGTCAAGTATTTTGTCTCAGCAGTAAGCAAAAAATAACTAAGGTAGCGTGGTACCACTTTGTTATTAGGATGACTAATGAAACAGCAGGGCAAGGCCAAAGGGAGTATTGGGAGATAGTCAAGGTAGTTTCAGAGAGCAACATTATCTCTGAAGAAGACCTATCCCTCCCCACAATGAGTGACATGTTATGATGAATGGAATCATTCCTCTACTGTTCAAATATCTTTCCTTAACATTAACTGGCCAAAGTTATTTGTTCACATTAAAGCAGATGCTAAAACTTGTTGCAATAGAAGAAGATGGGTGAGTGCTTTGTAGCATTTTTATATAATGTATCAGCATGAAGAAAGTGAGAAGGGAAAAAATTTTAATAGAATTAGGGGAGTGTCTTAGTTACTTTTCTCTAGCTGCTGAGACAAAATACCTGACCCCCAAAATTCAGTAAGGAAAGGTTTCTCTTACAGTTTGTGCAGATCTCAGTCCATAATCAGCTGGCTCCAAGGGATGGTGGCATAGCAGAGGGGCAACAGTTCATGGTGGCAGAAGACAGCAAAAGCAACAAGGGTAAAAGAGGAGGAGCAAGCCTCTTTTCCTCCCTTATATTGTAAGCAGGCTACCACCCCTTAGGGTAGGCATAGCACTCACGCCATCTCCCTGCCCTTTCTCTTTTACATTATGAGGATGTTTACAAAGTGAGGACCCTGGCCTCCTGCTGAGTCCCTCAATTAAACTTCTAAACTTCTCAAATTGACACAATATATCAACCATCACAGGGAGCAATTAAGAATTAGGCAAAAAAAAAAAAAAAGAATTAAACTTTATATTGGCAAGTTGTAGTAGATGGGTATAAGAGAAGAGGATCCAGGATATGGAGGTTGTTTTAAATGGGTAATTTGAACCAAGAAATTGTTTCAGGATTTTGAGTAGCACAGTGTACTGCAATGATAGTGATATTTTATTAAGACCCCGTTGATATAGAGTGTACATGTCATAATGAAATACAGTTGGTTCCTCGGAGACTTTTGTGTCTTCTTCAGATAGAATGTGTTATTGCTTAGACATGCATTGAAAAATAAATTCTTGCTCTATGTTTTTAAAACTCATAGAAAATAACAATTCATGAGCAAACTTGAAAAAGCAAATGGTATTCCTTTGGGCGCAAACATTGTTCCTGTCCTTTTTACATTTATGTCATAAGGCTGCATTGATGTCTTCTACTTTAGCTTATATGGTGATGTTTGTGCAAGATACATGCCTTTGTGTGTGTACATGGCTGTAAAAAATTAATAGAGAGTCATGTTCAGTACAGAAAAGAAGACTTTGGTTTCAAACTTGAGTACAAACTTGCCTGTACCACCTACTAACTATTAAGTTATTTACTCCAAACCTATGTTTTGTTCAGGTGTTATCTCCAGCAAATTACATCTAACTAAAGGGACTGTCATCAGCATTAATTTCTGGACTGCAGTGGGTAATCAGTGTGTTAAATTTCTTTCCTTTTCCAGAAATGAAAAAATAAATTCCCAATTAATTAGTTTTTTTGAAATTAAAACTTCAATCCCTAGTGACACATTTTTGGGATGCTTACAATGATAGAGCATCATGAAATATTTTCTTTGATTTCTTGTTCCTTAAATTTTTCTAGGTAACATATATGACTTTCATGCAAAAATTAAAAAAATTTCTATCTTTGGCATAAATGGGTTAAAAGATAATTAATAAAACCAACTTCAAAATTAGGGGTTCATATATTTTGACTTTTTAAGTTAGTATTTCTAATACATTTTCACTTTTCCTGTTTGTGAAAGAAATTTCCAAGATTACAGTGAAGTTTCTGTATGATTTTATTTTCATAAAAATGTCATGAAACATAGTTGCTTTATTCATTGCTTTCCTTACAAAACACACATAGAGACACATAAAAATTTGACAAGACTCATACTGACATTTAGGTTATGGTTTCCTTCCAAATCATGAATCCTAGAAAGAAAACATTCTTCAGACATTGAAATTCTTAACTGTGTTGCCAACAGAATATTCTGCCAACTTTTAAGTTAAAACCCTGACCTTTCATATATTTGTTTACTTAAAAATAAGACATTTCAATAAACCTAGTCTGAAATAATTTAAATATGAGTTATAATTATGTAATATGTTTAATAAATCACACACTGATATACTGCATGCTTATTATTTTAAAAAAGAAATGTCTTTACATTTTCGCTTCCATTTTTATCCTGCTATTTTAGTTTCAGCACTCTAAAGGCAAACTAAAGAAAGCAGATAAGGAAAGCACTTAGGTGACATCATATCCTTTTGCAAGATCCGGAAATACTTTTCAAAAATTGCTGTGTGCACACTAACCCAATCATGTATCTTCTGATTTTTTATATATATATATATATATGCAGTGTTCACTGCTGTGCTAAAATGCTTTTGATAAACTGGTTCACCTCCCCTCATTAATACTGAGTGCCCAAATAATTATTAAATGTGTGATTTTTTGTTTGTTATTCACACATGAAGGATAGTATACTGATAAAACAAAATTTTGCGTTTTGCTTTTAGAACACAAACCTGAGCTTGAGTCACTGTTCTGAAATGAAAAGTGTAGAAAGACCAACACATCTGCCTTTACTTATTAACATCAATATCTTTAATCAAGTTGAGAAATTTTATTTAAAATAGCTATTTTCTGGGTTCAATCCCCAGCACTATAAAATAAAATAACTCTTGTGTGAGAAATGCTTGATTTGTTGACTTGATGTTGTAGCTAATTACTATATAACCCAGCTCGATAATTTAATGCCAACTTTTCTCTTGACATACATAAGGTTCACAGTGTGCTAAAAAGTCATAGAAACTCAATATATTACATATTATGTATTATGTATATTATATATTGTATGTTAATTATGATATATAAGGTTCACAGTGTGCTAAAAAGATATAGAAACTCAATATATATTATATATTATGCATTATATACTATGTATTATATGCTAATTGTTATGTGTTATATAAGTAAATGTGGTATGTACATGATAAAAGCATTAATGTAAATTATCCTATAAAATATATGAATATATTAAGCTGCTAAGATTGTAATTGGTTTACTATTTTGCACAGACATCTTGGTTTAGTTTTCCTGTAGAACATCTTGGAAAGACTTATACTGGGGAGAGTAAAGAATTAGGGTTCCTTTAGAGAAAAATAAAAAAAGAAAAGACTCCTTAAAAGTATTAAAAATTCAAAAAAAAAGCAAAAGCGGACTGTTTTAGAGCAGCACCCAGTTAGAGGAAAAAGTAAAATCATCAGGAGTTTTGTGAGTCATAATGAAGCCATCATGTCTTCTATACTATACCTCCTACTGTTTGATTTATGTTTTAATGTTTTATGAGAACACATTTGCGGTTTTTCATAAATCTCTAACAAATACTTGACCACAGAAGAGTTTTGTTTGCTGTTGCTTTTTTTGTTCCATGAAAATAGAAAATTGTTCACACCTAAACCAATGGGTCTATAATGTGGTACAAATGAATTATCAAGTGGCAATGAACTGAAAATAGCAAAATTTGAGGGAAAAAAACCCTAAAATTTTATGCTCCCTCAACTTTTAAATTCTGTAATTCTTTAGTCTGCTTTTGCTTTCAGAAACCAAGCAGTTGTACTTGAATATAGATCAGTTGCTTCTGCCCATGGCAACACATTCAGCTACAGAGAAACATGTTGCATGGATTTATTCTAAAGGCCATGTACGTCCACTCTCATAACTCAAGACACAAAAATTCATTCAGGCTTTTCTGGAATTCCTTTTCATTTGATTTCCTGTTAATTCTCCCTTGCTGCATTCTTCATGGTAGAACTTGAACAGTCCTTTGTGAGGGACTCTTCTAGTCCTCAAGAGCTGGTAATTTTGACCCAACCATTCTCCAAGTTTTGTTTCCTTCAGGTTGTAAAAATGAACCAGAAGGGTACCTGGGTCTGTGCAGGTACCCAGATGGCCCCACCATATGCCATTTTCTTAAGTGCCTGCCTTCCTTGGCCCAAACATATTTTCCCAGTATTTCCATAAGACCATATAGTTATGATCGGTGTTAATAAAAGCAAAAGGGAAGTTAATCAATGTGATTAGGCCACTTCTATTTGCTTATTGGCACTAGTCTAGATGATGTTCCTACTTTCTCATGGAAACTAAACCCATCCTTGTTGGTAATCACATGTCAGT
>RJWT010047142.1:0-11347 GCA_004365215.1 Cuniculus paca | reverse complement strand
AGGTCATGAGTTCAATCCCTGGTGCCCCGGCGGTGACGGGGGGGGGGGGGGTCATCATGTCATTGATTTTCTAATAGGCACATTAGAAATTCATGAGACTATCTAAGATCTCAGGGATAGTTTTAAACCCTGAGTGATTGTTTCTTTTTTTGGCCTTGTTTTTTTCAACTTTTTTCATTGGTTTGTGTTTGTCTTGATATTTTCTAGTCTTTCTTCTAATGACTTCTATAATAAAACATGGTATAGATATGCATTTTTTTTTGGCTGTGCTTGCCAGTGTTTTATGTTCTCTAATTTAAAATACATTTTTAATTGTTAAAATTGTTGTTTTTATGTGATTAATCCTGCATAGATCCCCGGCCCTTATGATTTTCTTATGTATGAAGCAAAACTGTTATCATTGCTCCTGCACTCTTATAAAAGAAAATTAGGTAAGAGATTTAACCATGCATGCTCTTTCAAAGAGAAGCTCTTTATCATGAATTCAAATAACTTTTCAACTTTGATGTGCAATTAAATTACAATGTATATTGTAAATCTAGTATATTAGTGAATATTGTTATTTATACATGAGCACACTGTTACATTTTTCTCTGTTCAAATACTATACCGATTTTGATATCATACCACCATAGGATATCACAAAATTTACTGGACTGGAATTCTAATTTTTTAAAAGTTTCCAGATAGTGTGATTCTCTGTTTTTCTTAACAGTCATTCAGAAAAAAAAAATTTCAGTACTGAGGTATGCTAACTTGCTGAAGTCCATTAAATCAAAAGTTCAGGCTGACAAGGCAAAAGATGAGCACAGAAAACAGTTTAAAATTTTTAAATTAAGTTGAAATTACTGTAATTATTTCAAATTCTGCCTACTCATATTAACCTGCCTATGTAAAGATTCAAAGTATCAACCTACATTATGACCCACCTGAGACATAAACAGACTAGAATTAACTTCAATTCTATACACAACATAATGTTGGGCACGTGAAGCCGACAGAGTGTATATTATATGATTATATTATACAAAGCCCCAAAACAGGCTAAACTAATTTACAGTATTAGAAGTCAGAATAATGAGTTCATTGGTGGGGGAAAGAATAACTACAAGAGGATACAGAGAAAGCTTCTAGAATACTACTATATGTTTCTTGATGTGGACTTAACTATCCATTTCTCCAAATTGTAATTTCATAACAAGGCTTTTTAGGGATCTGTGTCATCTTTCAATAATTTTTTAAAAAAATAACATTTACTGTTCTTTCCAATTTAAAAAGCCCTCAATAACTTAACCTTATCCTAAATTCAATATAAATACTATTATCCTCACTGCTCCTTTCTCATTAAATGTTTCACATTAATGAGAAATGCTGCCCTATTTCCCCTTGATTTAACCACATTCTATCCATTCAAAATTGAAACAATGGCCCACTTTCTATGATATTTTTCCAGTCCACACTGCTCTGTCCCCTCACATCTTTTTTTATTTTATTGCCCACTCAAATAAGAACATTAGTGTCTATTATTATCTATGTGCCAAAACTACAATAGATATTTTACAAGCATCTTTCAACTTCTCAAATATTATCACCAATGGAAATGAAGAAACATGCTCAGAAAAAGCAACTTGTCCAAAGTCACGAACCTCTAAGAGGTACAGACAAAATTCAAATCCAGATCTGTTTGGCTCGAAAACCATGCATTTAGCTATGACATCCCCATATCATGAAGTTAGCAATTCATTAAATATTTTTTGTCCATATATGCCGTATTTTTGTACCTTAACACCTTTCTTAATATAATCTACTCATATTAACACAAATATAAAACTATCAAGTCGTATTTTATCTATTTTTAGTTACATTATAAAGCAACTACATAAAAGGAAAACATCCAGGATGAAAAGCAAGCACTCCAAATTATGACAATAAAAATTTTTCAGTACTCAGAGACACCCCCAAATATGCTACTTTTTAAAGATAAGAACATTTGGTGAGTAGTAAATACAGAGAAAGACTTTCTCTGAAGTTCCTCCATCAGCTTTAAAAGCCTCATCTTCCATAACATGCAACTGTTGTAAATCTCTCTCCTATGTATCTCTTCAAGGAAACAAAGTCCAAGACTGATACATGTGGCAGGAAGGAAAGAGGAGAGCTGACACCACACCCAGAGACCAGAGGAACAACCGCCCAGGGTGTCTTTTCTTCAAACACTCAGCTTCCCAAAATATCATTTAATCTTTCTCTAAAACTTCCTCCATCTCCTACTTCTCTGTCTCCTATGGAGTACATAAACTTCTAAATTTTACTGCATATTCACTCTCCTGTGGTGTTCCAGTGCCTGTAATAAATCCTTTTTCTCTCGTCATCTGTCTACTGTTAGTTTATTTCGGCAGACTCAATTATTGAACTGCTAGAGGGAATGAAAAGATGCTTTTGACCCTGCAAATTTAAAGTAGGTATCATCAAATTTATTCACTATAAGTCAAAAGTACTGATGGTAGAGACTATTAGTTCTTTATAATCACAATCTATTCATCCTTTTTGTCCTTATTTTAGATATAACATTAATACAAGAAGTGCGGTTATACAGTTCCCCATTTAACAGCACAAATTAAAACAAAATTAAATGAGTAAATAAAGAACAGTAATTGTAATATAAACTGATAGCTGAGAGAAATGAAGGAGAATATAAGAAACAAACAAACAAAAAAACCAGGTAGATATTCACAGAGTAGTAATAAATTATCTTTCCCCAACTCCCAACACAAAAAACAAGAAAATCAATAATCATGGTAACTCCAGCAAAACAGGAAAAAAAAGTTAAAATATAGTTCACATATTTTTAAGAAATAAGGAAATTTTAATAGTTCGACAAATAATTTTATCTGAAATATTTAAAATGTCCATTTCTGGGCTTGTTTAATAGTCTGCTTCCTGATGATTTCAAATCAACATTCTTCCAGTGGTATGACTTATCTTCTATCGTACTTAACGTTGGTTTTGGAAAATCTGGAAAAGGTTACGTGAATGGCTTTTACTATCAAAAAAAAAAAAAAAGGAAAAATCTCACCTTTATCTATATTACGGTTAAGAGTCAGTCATTGCCCCATTTTCCTCACCAGATACGTACATAGGTTATTAATACATATTTCCTAGATTTGCAGGAAATTCACTAATTTAAGATTTCCAATAGAGTTCTCAACATTATACATGGTTTACTGCTGCCATTTCATAAACAAAGATTATGACTTAAACATTCAGCAACTAGAACAATGCTGGACATACTATGTAACCAATATTCAGAAAACAATGGTCTCTGACAAAAGGAAAAGAATAGAAATCACTCTGCAATTACGCATAGCAGTTTAACATGATTATACATACTACCTTTTAAAAATATTCAGCAAATAAGAGCATGAAAGAACTGTTTTAAAGGAAAAAACTAGAATCGACTGCTTAAAATTACTCTTGTATTAAGTTTTTGGCTAACTTGATGTACCAAACATAAATGCTCAACAAAAGAACAAACCCATGTGAATAGCTTATCCATCAGTAGAAGGTTTAAATAACAACGAATGACAACTACCTGGTATTTTAGAGAAGATTCCTGCTTTGAGCCAGAGTTAATATGATGATTTCCAAAGTAGCTTCCAAGATGCTTAGAAATAAATATTATATTTGTATACATACGTATCTTCCTCAAATCTATGCATATTCCAGTATGCTCGGTAAGTATTTTGTGGCAATATATTTATCATCTTAAAAGGAAATTAAATTTTTTTTCTGTAGTACTTGTACAATATAGAAACAATCAATGATGTACCTGAAAATCGTCCTAGAGCTCAAAACTCAAGCATATTTTGTAAAATAAAACAAAATAACAATTACAAGAAACAATAACATAGATGACTGCCACAGCTTATTAGAACTCCTTAATCATCCTTTTATTTCCTTTTGAAAGAACAGCATCTTTTCAAATAATTTCTTTCATTTTGCTAATGGAAATACAATCTGTGTTTTCAAAACAATGTTGAAACATAAATATACAGTATAACAGTAACTTCTCCCACAAGAACAGAATGACAATTTTAAAGTTCATATTAACATGTTTTAAAGCTGTTTTATTTTTAATTTTAAAAAATAGCTGTAAAATTTTATGTAAGAATTATTTTTATATGATATATGAAGATATATGACATAAGAATTAATCACTTGCTCTGTATCAAGCT
The DNA here is from genome assembly GCA_004365215.1 of Cuniculus paca. Classification (NCBI taxonomy): domain Eukaryota; kingdom Metazoa; phylum Chordata; class Mammalia; order Rodentia; family Cuniculidae; genus Cuniculus; species Cuniculus paca. The sequence continues at coordinate 7,115 of RJWT010047142.1, read as the reverse complement.
GTTATGCGAAATAACACTAGAAGTCTTAGCCTATGGTATTAAAACCACAAGTCATTCTAAACATACACATAGAGAAAAAGCTATTAGTACATATTCAAGCATCCAACCACTGTAATCTTACACCAATATCTCATGCAACAAATATGATTCAAAACTTTTCTGCAACATTATGAATAAAAAGTTCCACAATGTTCTGTTACTTGGTCTCACACAAAGAAACTACATATAGCTTAATATCTGACCTTCCTAACATCTCAAAATATTGTGCCCAACACTGGAATCTCAGTCTGTCTCTGTCCCTTGTCTGTCTCTGCTGCTCTGTTTCAGTTTCTGTCTCTCTTCCCCCTTCACAGTTTTTCTTTTTGTTTCCTTGGGAAAGCAAGGTGATGGTAGTGTGGTAAATGTGAAAGAGTGTAGTATAGAATTATGAATGAAAAATACAGGGCAATGAGAAGATTTTGAACTATATGAAGGATGACCCAAGCATGGAATACTTAGCTATTTTAAGATATGATTTCTAGAAGTACGAAAACAGATAAAAATATGAATGTGCACACGTCTAAAACAGTTACATGCACTTTTATCTGTTACGCTGTTTCTTATTAGTAACTAAATTATCTGGCAATCTTCTTTGTTTACAGCTTTTAAGTCTTTTCGTTCTTTATTCATTACAAAGAACACAAGAAATTACACTAGATTCAAAGCAAGATTAATAAAATCCCTGCAAGTGACAACTCAAACCTTGTTTTGCTGTTCTAATATAGCAGTATTTCCCCAAATCACTAGAGGGCTGGGTAGGATACTGGATTTAGCGAGGAAACATTCTACATTTTTCAGGATAATCTTAATTTCAAATATTCTACCTATTGTTAGGCAACATCTTTACATTCCAAGATCAGAAAATACATTCATTTTAGTGTAGAAAATAACAAAAACACTATTATCATCCAAACTACACACATTGAAAAATAAGTCTGATAAATTTACAGTGCTCCTTGAATATGCACACTATCCTTCATTAACAATATACTGATGCAGAGGAATGACATACATGCTACAAAATAATGGAACCCACACATAAAAAAATCATTTATGCTGGTTTTGAAACATAGGCAATTATTTACACAGAGTAACAAGTATACAATTATTTGATGATATGCCTCAAATCTCTCAATCCAGTTCAGCACTACCTTCAAAGATCAGAAGAGCCCCCACACACCAAAATAAAAGAAATTTAATCAATTCTTAACAGTTAAGAGATTTATATTAAGGAAAAAAAACACCAACATTATCTTTAAATACTCAGTATTATCTTGAAATACTGCATAATATCCAGGAATACATTAGAATTCAAAATTAAATTGTGATTTTTTAAAAACCCTAGTCCAGAACTCTACTTATTTAAAGGATACCCTTTTAAGTAAAGATTTTATAGGTATCCCTACTTCATCATTCCTATAAGGTCCTCCCTAGGTCATTCCTAATCCCTTTTAAAACCTGAATTCCTTTACTTTTAACTCCTTTATAGAGATAACTAGCAAGGAATGTCAAATATTACTGTCTTACAGTATGCACTGATACAGCTGTATCCCAACTGTAATATAAACTCCTTGATCAGAAACTTATGCCAACACCAATAACAATGGCACCAACCAACATGATAATGTATTCATCAAAAATATACCGGAGGATATTAAAAAAACCACTAAAAATCCAAAGTGGGGTGAAAATTTGAATTTTTGAAATTTTGAATTTGAAATTTTCTAAAAGCAATTGATGGAGCCAGATTCTTTAAAATCCCGGTTAAAGTTTAAAAGGTTTTAATATTTCTTATTAAATTCAACCAACACTTTAAACAGGATGCGTTTAAGGCATTGACACAGTCTCAATTTTATTATGCTATCTAACTTCATCATTACCAGGTATATTGCTTAGAGTTCATGCAATCTGGATGGAAGATGAATACAAAGAATGTACTTAGGTTTGGTTTTTTCTTTCAATCCTATTACTCTGGACATAAGAATGTTATATTTAGCTAGATTACATAATTAAGTTTCAATTTACTTTAGTATCTGAGTAATTTTATAAATAATTTGTTGTAGAGAATTTGGGGGGGGGGGTGATGGTACAAGAGATCAAACCCAGCCTCTCCAGTAAGCTACAGCTCCAGTCCTTTTTAATTTTTTAATTTTGAGACAGGTTCTCATTAAGTCATTAAGTTGCCCAGGCAAGACTTGAACCTGTGATCCTCTTGGCTCAGCCCACTACACCTGGTCTTATAGATAATTTTTGGAGCCATTCAGCTTTAACCTGGTCACATGGAACAAATAAACACAATGATATAAAACAATGGATGATCCAAAAAAGAATTAACAGTCAACTCTCAATTATTCATATGTAGATTACTTAATACATACTTTAACCTGTAACTTTCTTCCACTAACAGTATTCTCCTCATAGGAAATAAAATATGCTGCTAATAATCCAAATAAAATAAAAAGGGTACATCAATCTACTACAGGAAGGAAAGAACACAAAAATCTTCAAAACCTAGATATAAATAAAATATTAAGATTATATATTTAGCAGTCTTCTATTACCACCTTTTCAAAGTGCAGGTAACTGAGAGTGGACTGTAATTAGATGGGTGACAGAGATACAGACAGACAGGCATGCATGCAAACCATTCACTCACCCCACTGTGCTTTTCACAGCCCTATTTTCATTTTCAGTAGCCTGAGACCTGGGAGGGGGAGGAGGCAGCAAGTCACAGCAGATGGATCACTTAAAAGGAAATTGAGAGTTGACTGTAATTTACATTTAAAGTGTTAAGAAATACCATCACTCCTACATGTATTCATTATTGTTTATGAGAAAAAGTCTTGTAGTGATTTAACAAGACTATAAATGCTTTCTTTTCAACTTTTCAATATCCCAAGATGATATCTGAGAATCACAAGGATGGAAGGTGCAAGCATTGCCAAAGTAGCATACGTTTTAGAGGTGAAAACTCTGAAGCCCAGAGAGGTTAAACAGCATGCCAAAATCATCCTCACGTTAAGGAAGAGTAGAAATGAATTTTGCAGACTCTGACTTCAATGTTAGTCTGTCTCTCAGCCCCTTCAAATCAAATTGTTCTCTCATCTTCACAGAGATTACAGCCTTCATAATTTTCTTTCGCAGGCCCTTTTCTTATTGATTTCTAACTATGACATACACCCTCATCATCTTAACCTAGAACTCAAAAATCTTTAACTCTGTTTGGGAAGCAGAGGTGGGGGTGTGCACACCACCTCAGTGGTAGAGCTCATGTTTAGCATATGCTAAACTCTAGGTCAATCCCCAGCATCGAAAAGCAAAAACAAAAAATCATCTATTTACATTCTTTTTTTTTTTCTAAACACCCTAGGCAGAAAAAACCCAAACCACAAATTCAGAACTACTATTATTAACCTCCATTCCAGTGTATGATTTTACTATTATGTTACCTCCATATATCTCTTGCAGAGTCAATCACCTGAATTTCTTTTTCTTTGCTTGGCAATACTCTGGCGTCAACTCTGGCCCTTGCATGTGCCAAGCAAGCATTTTACTAATAAGCAACACACACACACACACACACACACACACACACACACACACTCACTCTCCTTTTTGAGACAAAGTCTTGTCGGTGAATTGGCCAGGCTGGCTGAGAACTTGCAATACTTCTCCCTTGGCCTCCAGAGTGGCCGAGATTACAGGTGGGTTGCCACCACAATAGGCAATCATCTCGAAGTGAAAGCATCAAACTTAACTCATGACCATCCTTCTCAAAATGACTTCCCTATTTTATGGCACCACACAATCGCAAACTTTAAGTGTTCTTTAACTCTTGTTTTCCTTTTTAGTACTACACTATCCCTCTGGAGTGCACGTCTGTCTCTCTTCCTCCTCTTCTCTCCCTTTCTTCCCTCTCTCCTTCTGTCTCAGTCTCTGTCTCCTCCTGTCTCTGCCTCAGTATTGGAGACTGAACCCAGGACCTTTGCACTGAGCTCGTCTCTAGCACTTTTCTAGTTTTTATGACAAGATCTCACAGAATGGCTAAATTGCCCAGACTACACTAGAACTTATGATTCTCCCGCCTAAGCTTCCCAAACTGTTGAGATTACAGATGTGTGCCACCATACCTGGCTTCTCACTCCCCCACCACCACCATTTTTCCATTCAAAGGAAAAATAAAATATGTCAGGGGCTGGGAATATGACTCAGTGTTTGAACTCATGCCTAGCTTGTGCAAGTGCCTGGGTTTAATCCCCAGCACACCTCCCAAAAAAGTGCTTCAGTGATGAGTACATAATTGAGATGGTGGGGGTGAATTAAGAGAGCACTACTGCTCTCAAGAAGCTTAACATTTAGTGAAAGAAGTGGACAAAAAAACTATCATAAGGCAATGGTGAGTGCTATTCAGAAAGGAATAAAGATGTGGAAAAGTAGGGGAAAGAGTAATAAGTTTCCATGGAGACAAGCAAGGATTCCCAAAAGTGGCATGGGACCCTGACCTTAAGTAATCAGGATTTCTGTAAAGAGTAATGGTAATTTCTAGTCAAGGGAAAACCTATGCAAGGTTAAGTATATATGAGGCTGCATGCTATGTTTAAGGAAAAGCAGTCTCCTTTGACTAACGCACTTATTCTCAACCAGGAGTATTGTTTTCAAAAGAAACAGAAATGGAGGACTGTGCTTTAGATTAGCAAACTCTTCCCCAGTCAGCTTCAAGAAGTTCTGAGTGTAAAAAAGGGAAGAAATGTTAGGCATGTGAACTCTTCAGAGAGGTAGATATGATTAATATGTTTAAGGTAGTATAGAAGAAAACAATACAAGAATAAATGATAAAAGGCCTTCAATGCCACTAGGAATTTGGGCTTATTTTGTGAGCAAAATGAGCCTATACTGAGTATATATGGGTGGTTATTTTAATTTAAGGGAAAGACAAGATCAGATCTGCATTACAGGAAGTTCTATCAGTCAGTCACAGAGCTGCCAGGTGAGTAAAGAATGAAGAATGCAGTGTCACCCAAATGATGTTGTGATCTATCCCAATGACAATGGAAAAAGAAGGAAAGATTGAATTCAAAGGATGTTTCAGACACGAATGGGAGTAATTATGCAACAGAACTAAGAGGAGAGCAGTTGGTCTCCAGCTTAAACAGAGGGTGGCAGGGATACCTAGAAAGTGAAAAATAGGTACACTTTGGAGTACAAAGTTTTACACATCATGACTCTGAAATGAGTGCCAGACTTAGACTAGTAACTCGCTAGCCCTGTGACCATGGTTGAATCACACTTTTCAGTTTCAGTCTTTTAAAATTTCAATGCTTATATTTTCACCTATAAAATAGGGTATCTAAAACAGCTGCTGAAGATTAAGTAACAAAATACATTTTAGAATCTGGTACAGAACCATTAATACAATAGTAATACTAGCAGCAGAATGTGAAACTTAAAATGTTAAGGAATTTTCCAGCATCCCTTAAAAAAGTACTTGCAGTATAGAAAGAGCTGTACTTGTAAACCATAATGATTAAAAAATAAAGTTATAAAATCATAATGGTTAAGAAATACAGTTAAACTGTTCCATCCACAGAGTCTGCAGAAAAATAGCTATTTTGCAGTCTTTGTCTTTACTGCTTTCTATCTCCCACCTAGCCCATGCCTAGTACAGTACCCCACATCATGAAGGATGTAACAAATGCTCACTGAATGTGATAAAACTATACCAACATGAAGGAGGAATGAAGTAAAATTTTAACTTTGTAAAGAATCTAGAGAAAACAGGAAAGGACTAGAGATACTTTAATGTCCAACTCAGGAAACTTAATTGTGGGAGATGAGGGAATTCGTATCAGACAGACTCTACTTTTTTTTTTTGTACCAGGAATCGAACTCAGGACCTTGTGCTTGCCAAACAGGCACTCATGCCACTGAGCTATACCCCCGACAGACTCTACCTTCTTAGTAAGTAAAACTTGGCCCTGCATGGTGGCACATACCAGTAATCTCATCTACTCACAATACTGGGGCAAGAGGATCACAAGATCAAAGCCAGCCTGGAAACTTAGTGAGATTATGCCTCAAAAAATAAAAAGGGGCTAGCCAATGTGATGGCACATGTCTATAAACCAAGCACTCTGGAAGGCTGAGGCAGGAAAACAAGTTGGATCTCAGCTGGAGCAACTAAACTACTTACCAAGACCCCGTCTCAAAATAAAAAATAAAAGGGCTAGGAATATAACTCAGTGAGAAGGTCCTGGGTTCAATCCCCAGTACTGCAAAAACAGTAATAATAACAATAATAAAATTTAAAAGTAAAAACAACTTGAAAAGGGATTGGATAACAGTTCAGTGGTAAAGTGCCTGCCCCTCCATTAGATCTTCAGTACCACAAAAACAAACCAACAGAATGGAAAGAGGAAAGGAAGAAATAAAAGTATTCTGCACAGAACAGAGGGATTACAAAGTCAGCTTGAAATGTAAAGAAAGAAAATTAGTCGATTCTTTCATTCTAACATACTCAACTTAATTTTTGTAATCATTACCCTGGTTCATTCATTCATCAGTTTTCAGATTATATTAGTATCCCGCTGGACTCACCCACCTACTGACTTTCCCCTTCCAAAGGTGTGGTGTATTTCCTAAAGATGCCACACACACTTTGTTCATCACTGTTATTATTATTTGACCACTCGGAGAGTTATCTCTGATTTTCTACCCACCAGTTAATCATTTTCTCTTCTGGCTACTATTGGGCTACTTCTGTTCCTTGTGTACCTTGATTGCTTATTTTATTGTTCCATACCACATCACTTCTTTATGTCTGTCCCAGTGAACTCTAGAAGAGGGTAACACCTCTGTTTTATTCCGCCAGCATTTAATTCAGCATTTGGTATGTAACAGACATTCGGTCAATGTTTGTTTTATCAAATTAAAGTACGCAATTAAATAAGTAGCTCCTCAACTAGAAGCAATCACGAAAAAAATTATTCAAATCTCTGTCATTTCAGATTACCTTCCTACTCTTCAGTGTATTAAACAGGACAAAGACAGTCAACATTTTTATTCTTATTAATGGAAAA
>RJWT010047141.1:0-11349 GCA_004365215.1 Cuniculus paca | reverse complement strand
TAATCTATTATCATGATTCGAAATTCAGATTGTATTCATAGTTCTGATTAGTTTCATTTTATTCTGATTTGTTTGATTTTATTATACTTGATGGCATGGATAGTTATTTTAAAGATAACAAAATATATAATTGCAGCCATCGAGGATGTCTACTTATCTTGTTTAGAAACCCTGTATGGCTTCCATTGTTTGTTTTGATTGATTTTACTCTATTCTGTGTTGTTTGATTGTAATATGTCTGAAGGTGCAGCCAACTATTCTGAAGATAGCAAATATTATGGTAGCCAATGCTGTTTCCCTAATACCTTGAAGTTCTATATTGCTTATATTGTTCTGCTTTGTTTGTTTTGATTTATTATGTTTTGTTTTGTTTCTACTGTTTTAGTTTGTTGTATTTTGTTTGATTTTACTTATCCCTGATGGTATGGGCAGGTATACTGCAGATAACAAGAGCCATTATGGTAGCCTTATTGATTGCTTTTTTTTTTACACTGTTTCAAAGTCATGTTCCATGTTCATTGCTTTGTTTTGATTGATTTCACTCTGTTTTGTTTTGTTTGGTTGTATTCTTTTCAAAATAAAAAAAATACTTAATAAAATATTTTAACAATGCATTAAAATAAAGTAATTTAGCAACACATTAAAAATATCAGACATCATGATTAAGTAAGTTTCATCTAAGGATGAAATAATGGCTCAATATACGCAAGTTAAAAAATATAATATACTACATAAACAGAAGCAGGATTAAAAAGCACATGATCCACTCGACTGACATGGAAAAAGTCCTTGACAAAATTTAACACTCTTTCATAATAAAACCCCTGAAGAAACTAAGTATTAAAGGATAACACCTCAGTATAGTAACAATCATATAAAACAAATATAGGTGATATAGATATAGATGATTTCTTCAGTACTTTTCTCTTGTTGCTGGGACAAAACACCTGACACCCAAAGTGAAGCAAGGAAAGGTTTATTTAGCTTGCAGTTCCTGGAGATTTCAGTCCATAATCAGATGGCTCCAAGGCAGGGTGGCATGGCACAGGAGTAAAATTTCACGACAGCAGCCAGAGCAAAAAGGGGCTAGAGCAAGCCTCTTTTCCTCCTTTATATTGTACACAGCACCCCCCTCTTCAGGGCAGGTGTAGCACTCACAAAATCTCCTTGCCCTCCTTTGCACAGGATGAGGATATTTACAAAGTAAGAACCCTGGCTCCCTGCTGAGTCTCTCAGTTATATTTCTAAACTGCTCAAGTTGACACAATGTATCAAACATAACAGATGATGATATATATAGATGATAGGGTATACAGATATACATATAGACATGTGCTTTTCTATACACCAATAGTGAACTAACTGAGAAAAATGCATGAAAATATCTCTACTCACAATAACTTCAAAATTAAAATATTTGGGATTTAACCTAGCTAAATAAATGAAAGACATTTACAATGAAAACACTAGAACTATAAAGAATGAAATTGAAGAAGACTAGACAATGGAAAGACACCTCACATTCATGGATGTGAGCAACAGAATGAATATTGTTAAACTGGGCATATTAATAAAACTGATCTACAAATGCAATGCAGTTCCCATCAAAACACTAATGAAATCCTTCACAGAAATAGAAAAAACAATCTCAAAGTTTGTATGGAAATGCAAAGGACCCAGAGTAGCCAAAGTAATGCTAATCAAAAAGAGAAAGTCTAGAGAAATTACACAATACTCAATTTCAAATTATACTATAAAGCAATAGTAATAAACCAGCATGGTACTGACACAAAACTGGCACAAGATAAAAGACACAAAAAACAACTCCATAGAAGTTCAGACACCTGACTGAACAAAGAAGCCAAAAAAAATATGTTGATGCAAATATAGTTTCCTTAACAAATGGTGCTGGAAGACTGGAAATCCACTTGTAGAAGATTGAAACTTCTACAAGGTGATAGATCCCTATCTCTCACCCTGAATAAAATTCAATTCAAAATATGTCAAAGACCTCCATATAAGACCTTAAACTTTGAAATTGCTAAAAGAAAACCTAGGGAAATCACTTAAAGTCATTGGCACAGGCAAAGACTTGGTAAGTAACACTCCAAAACCACAGGAAATAATAGCAAGAATCAACAAGTAGGACAACACAAAACCAAAGAGTTTCTGCACATCAAGCAAAACAACCAAAAGAATGTAGAAAATGCAAGAAAATTTTTACTAGCTACTCTTATGGCAAAAGGGCTGGGGATCTAGCTCAGCGGCCTAAGCACTTGCCTGGCAAGCGCAAGGTTGTGAGTTCGATCCCTGGTGCCGCAAAAAATGAATAAATAAATAAATAAATCTGCCTCTTATGGCAAAAGACTAAAATCCTATTATCATGGTTTGAAACATGTATTGTCTTCATTGTTCTGTTTAGTTTGGTTTTATTGTTTTGTTTTGTTTGATTTTATTGTACTTGATGTCATGGACAGCTATTTCAAAGATAATAGGATATATAATGGTAGCCATTGTGAATTTCCTATTGTCTTGTTTTGAAGCCCTGTATTGCTTTCATTGTTTTGTTTTGACTGATTTTATTCTGTTTTGTTTTGTTTGATTGTATTATGCCTGAAGGTATCAGCAACTACTCTGAAGATAGCAAGAGGCATTATGGTAGCCACTGTTGTTTTACTATTATCTTGCTTTGAAGTTCTGTATTGCTTTCATTGTTATGTTTTTGTTTTTGTTTTTGTTTTTGTTTTTGTTTTTTTACTGGATTTGTTCTGTTCTATTTTGTTTTATTTTATTTATGCCTGGTGGCATGGGCAGTTATTTTAAAGATAACAAGAGGCATTATGGTACCCATTATTGATTTCCTTTTATCTTGTTTTGAAGTCATGTACCATGTTCATTGTTTTGTTTTGATTGATTATATTCAGTTTTATTTCATCTGATTATATTCTCTTCAAAATAAAAAAAAGAAAAGGATAACAAGAAGTTATAAAACAACAGAAAAGCTGAAAAAAGACTAAAATCAAGAATATGTAAAGAACTAAAAAAACTTGACACCAAAAATTCAAATAATAAATAAATGAGCAAATAATTAAATGTTCTTCTGAAAAGAAGTACCAATGACTAATAAGTATATGAATAATTGTTCATCATCACTAGTCATTAGGGAAATGTAAATCAAAACTACACTGAGAGCCCATTTCACTGCAGAACTGAAACCATCAAGAATATGACAAGTAATAAATATTGGTAAGGATTCAGAGGGAAAGAACACTTCTATACTTTTAGTGAGAATATAAATTAGGTTAGCCACAATGGAAATTGGTGAAGAAGCTCCTCAAAAAGTAAAATTACTCCTCCCCTGAGAAGGCCAGAAATCAGTCCCCCACCCACCTACAGTAACTCTGCAGACTGGCAGGAGCATCAGTGACACCTCCACCCCACTCTTAGTATCTCAGAAGCCCAGTATCTCAGTGATGGAAGTGATACTGATCCCTCTCCCCCCAGAAGACCTCAGTGGGGCAGCAGAAGCCTCAGTGAACCCTCACTCTACCCAGAGGACCTCAGAAGGGAGGCAAGAGTATTCAGGAGTCCTCCACCAACCCAGAGGAACTCAGTGGGTTGGTGGGAGCCTCAGAGATCCCTCTCCCCACCCAGAGGACCTTGGAAGGCAGGTGAGGGACTAGGTGAGTCCTCTGTCTATCCACAGGACCTTGGTGGGCCAGCAAGAGCATAACTGAGCCCTTCTTCCACACAGAGGAACCTGAATTGACCAGTGAGAGCATGGCAAGTCCTCCCCCCAACCAGGGGAACCCAATGGAACCTGTGGCTTGGTTACTTTTCTCTCATTACTGGAACAAAGCACCCAGCAACCAAAATGAAGGAAGGAAAGGTTTATTTAGCTCACAGTTTCTGGAGATTTCAGTCCATAATCAGCTGGCTCCAAGGCAGGGTGGCATGGCACTGGGGCAATGCTTCTAAGCAGCAGCCAGAGCAAAAGGAGGGGGAGCAAGCCTCTTTCCTCCCTTATACTGTATACCAGTCAGCCCCCCCAGGTGAGGGTAGCACTCACAAAATCTCTGTGCCCTCCTCTTGCATAGGATTAGGATATTTACAAAGTAAGGACCCTGGCTACCAACTGAGTCCCTTAGCTAAACTTCTAAACTTCTCAAGTTGACACAGTGTGTCAACCATAACAGCCTGGAAGACACCCCAGTGACACAGTAGTGGCCCAGTTAGAACACACACCATGGACAGGTGGCTCTGATGGCTTGGAAAATTCTGACACCACAGTAACAATGTGAGCTAAAGGTTTGTTCACATTAATACTCCTAGGCTAGGCAACTGAGAAAGAATCCAGGACTCACCTAACTAGCCCCACAGGAGGAATTCACATGACCAACCACTCTCCTACACTGTGGGACAACACAACTGGGTGAACATCAGCCACACAGTGGTACCCTAAGAAACACGATGGACAGACAAGCATAGTGGGGTTAAAAAGAACAACATATCAACTAACAGGTGAAAATGACAAAACAAAAAAGCAAAATGCAATAAAAACCCCCAGCCCATCTGGAACAAGTAGAGGAGACAATGACATAGAAGATATTGGAAGACACACACCTGGAATTTCTGAAAAGATAGTAAGTAAAGTAAAGAAATATCTGTGAGACTATATAGATTAACAGATGAAAAAAGAAATAACAATCTTAATAAATGAATTGTTTAGCATAGCTACAGAAGACATATATTTAAAAACTGTTTTCTTTAAAATAAAAAAAATAAAAATAAAAAAAGTACAAGAGCATAGAAAAGTGAAGGAAACCTTGAATGAACAATACAAGAAAGAAATAGAATGCATGAAACAGATTCAAAGAGATATCAAGGAAATTAAAAATTCCATTAGAAGCTGGCAAAACTACTTGAACAAAACTGAAGACAGAATTTCAGATCTTGAAGACTGGATCACAGTTAACAATCATGAAAGCAAAGATAACAAAGGACCATTAAATAACAATTCAACACCTCCAAGATGATGCAAATAAATACAATATATGACTGCTAGGTGTCAATGAAAATGCAGGAGTCAATGCGAATGACATAAACACACTATTTGCAGAAGTAATAGCAGAAAATTTCCTAATCATGGGAAGAGAATCTGTATACAAATAAGTGAGACGTGTAGAACTCCAAACAGCCATAACCAAAATAAATCTATACCTAGACATATAATAATCAAGATCCCAAAAATTCAGGAGAAAAACAAAATATTAAAAACTGTTAGAGAAACCAAACAGAACATGTATCAAGGAAAGCCCATTAGAATCATGGTCAACATCTTAAAACAAACCCTCAAGTCTAGAAAAGCTTGGAGTGAAGTATTTCAAGCCCCAAAATAAAATAACTTCCAACTCAGGTTTATGTGCCCTGCAAAACTACCTCTGAAAATTAATGGAGAATTATGATATTTCCATGACAAAGAACAAAGGAAGAGAGTCATGTCCACCAAACCAACTCCAGAAAGAGTACTGAAAAACATTCTAGATAGAGATAAAAGTGGCTACAATTTTCAGAACAAAACAGAAATAAACCACAAGCCAGAGCAAGCAATTAAATGAAGGGGAAAAGCAGGGAACCAACAACAGTAAAATAACATGACAAAGATAAGTCAATACATATCAGTTGTAACCATTAATGTAAATGGCCTCAATTCACCAATTAAAAGAAGCTGATTAGCAAAATGGACTGACAAACATGATCCAAGAATATGCTGTATACAAAGAGTACATTTAACTCAGAAAGAAATGCATAGACTGAAAGTCAATGAATGGAAAACAATTTTCTATGCAACAGGAACCCATAAAAAAATGAGGATAGCTATCTTATTTGCAAAAAAAAGAAAAAAAAGTGAACTTTAAACCAAAAATGATCAAAATGCATAAAGAAGATCACTACATACTTGTTAGGGGAAAAATTCAAGAGGAAGAGATAACAATCATAAATATATATGGACCAAATATGAGAGAACCCAACTACACAAGACAAATATTAATAGACATGAAAAATCAAATACACAATAAAACAATTGTAACAGAGAATGTTGATACCTAGTTGTCACAAAGAGATGGATCAATTACACAAAAGTCAGCAAAAACACAACAGAACTTAATCAAACATGTGAACAAATGGTTGCAACAGATATTCACAGAGTGTTCCACCCAACAATATCATAATACATATACATCTCAGCTGCATGTAGGATGTTCTCTAAAATAGACAATATACTAGCCTATAGAACATGCTTAAGTAAGTGCAAAGGAACAGAAATTATTCCATGCATATTATCTGACCATAGTGCACTGAGGTTGAATATTAGTGGCAAAAGAAACTGCAAAAACTACATAAACACATGAAAATTAAATAACACCCTCCTGATCAACCAATGGGCCACAGATGAAATAAGAGAAGAAATTAAATGATTTCTACAATTAAATGAAAAGGCAGATAACACATACTGGAACCTGTGGAATGCAATGAAAGCCATCCTAACAGGGAAATATATAGCAGTGAATTCGCACATCAGGAAAACAGAACAAGCACAAATAAACAACCTAATGGTACACCTCAAGCTTCTAGAATATTACTCAGTCATAAATAAAGATGAAACTGAGACATTTATAGCTAAATAGGTGGACCTTGAGACCATAATCATAAGTGAAGTAAATTGAACAAACATTTGTAAATATTTTGCATTATCTCTCTGGTGTGAGAAATTGAAAATGTAAGAAAAAATATAAATGTACCATAGACATTAGGAAATAAGAAAAAAGTATTCAAAGGGGAAAGGAAATTATGGAGGGCAGAGTGGAAAAGAAGAAAGTGAAAGAAAAAGTGAGAAAAGGAAAATAAAATGAAAACCAGATTTTTTCAATGGGGAGAAGAAGGTTTGAAAAGATGGGATGGGAAAGGGGGAAATAAAAGAGGAAACAAGATATAATGTAATCAGAATCAAATTCCCTATAATTAATGTGGAATTATGTATACCTAAATTTTACCAATAATCTTAAATTTAAAAATGTATAACAAACATGGAAATAAAGTTTAAAAAGTATTAGAAAAAATCATAAGGTAGTGAATGTATTGTGTGTTCTAATTTCTTGGACAAAGCTATTTAATAGAACTGAAAAAAAAACTATTTCAAGACAGTCATATCTATCTCATGCCTTACTATGAGCATAAAAATTTATTTATACTAATTTTGGGGTACAAAAAAGATTACTACATTATTTTACTTGGGATATTTTAATTAAGTGAAGTTAAGAAAATTGTGGTTTAAAGAGTTAATGTACACAGTATGTGGTATATTTCAGTAAATATGGGTGTTTGGGAATGATTTATTATCTACAAGATATCTAGTAAAGGTCAACATTTAGACATAAAATCCACCTTAGAGACTACAATAATAAAAACTTCCCAGGGTAGCTTGCCTAAAAAAGCATATTGATGAAATAAATCTGTGTTGCTTTCCTCTTGAATTGGCTCAAACCATGAAACCATTTCCTTTATGAAAATTGAATAACTGTTTCATCTAGAGAGCAAAGTGGTCAGATAGGGACCAATCTAAGATATAAACTCAAAAAGGGCACCCAGTGTATCTGCCAGAAGCAAAATTCCTCTAAATAACTTTTGTATTATCTCTATTAAAAAGAAGTTGAAGGAGAAAAGAACAATCCTTTGGAGACTTTGAGAAAATTGAAAATTTAATGCCAATCAAAAGCACTACAATACACATTTCTGTACACCACCAGTGAATTCCGTTTGGATATACCCTAGAAATGTCTTAACAAAGGAAAACCTTGGGAATATGGAATGTACCAGCAATGTCTGACAGATCAATGGGTGAAATTTTTAAAGTGGCAGGTACATTTTTCCTTAGATCTTACTTGCTTCTGACAAGTTAGTGAATTAACATCAACAATCTATTTTCAGATTTGTTTTGGAGTCTCAGTAAATTGCACTTCTGCAGTGTTTTGGTTGGACACTAGTGCTCCTTTAGTTACAATTATCACAGGCTGCCACTTACAGGGTGCTAGGCAGTATGTTGGAAGTTCACAAATATTTTCTCTGGAAGAGATACATGGTCTTTTTTTTAAGATTGTATGTATGAGGGAAAAACACAATACCTGACTTTGTGAGTCCAGCTTATTTTGTGTAACAAGATGATGTCCAGTTTTATCCATTTTATTGCAAATAACATAATTTTGTGCCTCCTTATAACTGAGTAGTACTCAGTCGTATATGTATACCACAGTTTCTCTATTCATTTGCTGAGAGGTACCTACCATAGTCTGGTTCTGTATCTTGGCTACTGTGAATTGTGCTGCAAAAAAATATGGGAATTCAGGTATCTTGATAGTATGCTGACTTCAATTCTTTTAATATACACCACAGAGTGACAAAGACAGGTCATGCCATACTCCTAGTTTTAGGGTTTTTTTTTCCTTTTACTATTTTTTTTTAAATTTTAAGAACAAAAAAGAAAAAAATGATACAGAATTTTAAAACAAAATAATAAATTAACACTGGTTAATATATTGCATATTGTTATCTTCAAAGTAGTTGTTCAGATTAGAAAATGTAGGCATCAAAAATGATCAAACAATTGAACAGTGAAAGCATAACTGTTCTTTTGGATGAACTAACAGAGATTTGTAGTATAGTTATCTATCCTGTGTTTATATACATTTACATATACACATGCACATACGTATACATATACATATACATATATATCATCTTTTCCTTTCTTTCTTTTCTCCTTTTCCCTATCCCAGTTCTTTCCTTTTGAGCAGTTTCTCTTCCTATTGCTTACACAATATATATTGTACATTTTTAATCTTACTTACTCTTTCAGCTTTTTACACTAGGGAGACAATACAATATTTACACATGCGAGTCTGATTTACTTCACTTATGAATATGGTCTCAAATTGCATCCATTTACCTATAAAAGCCTTGAGTTTATCCTTCTTTACAGCTGAGTAATACTTCATTGTATAAAAATGCAACATTGTTTTTATCTATTCCATGGTTTATGAGTATTTGGGTTGATTCCACGATTTAGCTATTACAAATTGTGCTGCTATAAACATGGATGCACATATATCACTATGGCATAATGTTTTCAATTTTTTTTGGAAACATCCAGAAAGGGAATAGCTGGATTGAATGGTGCCTCCAATCTTAATTTTTTGAGGACTCTTAACGCTGATTTCCACAGTGGTTGTACCAGTCTACACTCCCACCAACAGTTGGGAAGTGTTCCTTTTCCCCCACAAAACTGCCTCATTTGTAATTGGTTGATTTTTCATGACAACCATTCTTTTTTTTTCCACTGTGCAAAAACTTTTTAATAAGATGAGATCCCAGTTGTTAATTCTTTTTTTCATTTTAAAGAGAATTTAAAAAACAATAAAAATGGTACAGTATTTCCTATAAGATGACAGGAAATTAACAATGGTTATTATACTGCATATTGTTGTCTTCAAAAGTGCTGCTCAAAATACCAAATATAGACATGCAAAATTGATCAAACAATATAAGCACTAACTGTTGCTTTCAATTAACTAATAGAAGTAGTACAATTATCTTAGCTATCATATATATATGATAGCTAAGATAATAGATAGATATGATATATATATATATATATATATTCTTTTTTCCTTCCTTCTTTTCTCCTTTCCCCTATCCCAGTTGTTCTTTCCTTTTGAGCAATTCCTTTCACATTCATAATATCTATTGTACCTTTTTGATCTTATTTACTCTTTTAGTTTCTTACTAGGGAAACAATACGATGTTTACACATGCAAGTCTGATTTATTTCACTTATGAATATGGTCTCTAGTTGCATCCATTTACCCATAAAAGCCTTGAGTTTGTCTTTCTTTATAGCTAAGTAGTGCTCCATTTTATAAAAATACTACATCTTTTTTAACCATTTCTCACTTGGAATCAACCTCACAAAGGAAGTAAAAGATTCATACATTGAAAATTACAGTACTCTGAAAAAATAAATCAAACAGGATTTCAGAAAATGGAAAGATATTCTTTGCTCATTGATAGGAAGAGCCAGAATTGTGAAAATGTTCATACGCCCAAAATTGTTATGCCCATTTAATGTAATTTCAATCAAAATACCATGAGCACATCCCACAGATCTAGAGAAAACATTCCTAAAATTCATGTAGAATCAGAATAGACCTAGAACAGCAAAGGCAATTCTGGGCAACAAAGGCAAGGCAATAGGCATCAAAATCCCAGACTTAAAATTGTACTACAAAAGTACTGTGACAAAATCAACATGGTACTGTAGAAAACAGACCTGAGGATGAATGGGACAGATTATAATATGTAGACACAACTACAAAGACACTCAGTCACCTTATCTTTGTCAAATGGACCAAATATGTTCACTGGAAGAAAGATAGCCACTTTAATAAATAGTGCTAGAAAAATTGTCTTTCCACATGCTGAAGGCAAAATTAGACATGTCTATCACCATGCACTAAATTGAAGTAAAAAGGGATGAAAATCTAAATATTACAACAGAAACACTAAATCTACCAGTTGGTAATGCTATATGACAGTTCCTTCGCAATCAGAATTTTGTTCATAAAGTCTTTGCTTACACCTACCTGTGTCTTCCACATATTCTGTCTTTCATCAGATTTAATGTTTTGCTTTAATATTTAGATCTTTGATCCATTTCAATTTTAGTTTAGTACATAGTGATAGACATGGGTCTAGTCTTAGTTTTTGGCATGTAGAAAGCGAGTTTTTCCAGCATCGTTTATTAAAAAGATGAATGTGTTTGACACCTTTGTCAAAGATAAGGTGGCTGAGTGCTTTTAAAGCTGTTTCTGCACTATCTAGTCCTTTCCATAGATCCTCAGGTTTGTTTTTTCACCAGTATCATGCTGTTTTTATCATAGTGGCTCTATAATATAATTTCAATTCAAGGATTGTGATACACCCTGTCTTGCCTCCATTGCCCAGAATTGTTTTTGCTTTTCTAGGTCTCTTCTGGTTCCAAATTAATTTTTCGATTATTTTCACTAGTTCTGTGAGGTGTTTCACTACTTCCAATGGAATTTTGATTGAGATTGCATTAAATCTGTATGGCAATTTTTGCAGTATGGTCATTTTTGCTATGTTGGTTCTTCATACCCAAAAGTAAGGGATATCTTTCCATTGTCTGTTATCCTCTTCATTCTTGTTTTTCAGGGTACTGTAGCTTTTGATGTAAAGATTTTTATTTCCCCCATTCACCCCAGAGCAGTGGAGCAG
>RJWT010047140.1:0-11327 GCA_004365215.1 Cuniculus paca | reverse complement strand
GGACCTTTGCTTGCTCTGTTTTGTGAGATTCACATCAGGGTCTGAGGCTGAGTCTGGGCTTGCTGCAGGTACACCCTCACCACTAGCACATGCAAAACAGCTGCCTACTTGCTCCCGTTGGAAACAACCTGACCTCTGAAGAAAAGCCTGTTTTCTACTGACAGCACCCCTCAGCCTCCCTCTTTCTCAGCCTTCTTTTTCCTTATGATTTTTTGGGTTTTTTCTGTCCAAATTCTTCCGATATTGTAAAATAATTTCATTGGTACATAAAACCCTTTTATCCCTAATTGAAATGAAATATTTTCTCTGTAATTGAACGAAAATGATTTTCCTCAAACCGTTAATGAATTCAGTAGTCCATATGGGCCCTTTCTTTGGTATTTAAGTAATGACATTGACAATCATTAAAAGAAATATTTTCTTTTCAGGTGTCTAAATATTGACATTATACATCTTAATTGATTTAAAATACTACTGAAATTCTTTTCTCAGGGCTAGGGCTTTAGCTCAGTGGCACAAGTGCCTGCCTGTAAGCACGAGGTTGTGAGTTTGATCCTTGGTAACAAAGAGAGAAAAAGAGAGAGAGAGAGAGAAAGAGAGAAATTCTTTTTTCCAACTGTAGTATTTGACTTTTTAAGATCATGAAATAGGAAAACAGTATGAATATAAGTGTATTTAAATTAAATAAATTCTGACCCCAAGAAACCTCATTTCTAAATATGGAGAAGCTGTTTTTCACATATGTTTTCTTTCATATGGAAAAGTTAGATTGCGCAGAAGACCTATTCCATCTCCTAATGCTATTATAAAGCACAAGGTTGGTTTAAAATATACTGAATGTTGATGCTTAAGGACATCTGTCTGCTCTTCCACACACACAAAGAAAGGTCATGGTGTTATGTCACATTTGGAACTGGGATTTCCACCAGATTTGCTGTAAGGGTAGGAACATGGTGAGACTTTTTTCTTCAAGCATCCATCTTCAATACAAATGGTAAGTCTGTGGGCGTTTCCAAGGTGCTGGCATGTTCTGCAATGAAGTACCTGGTTGTGCTGATGAGAAAAAAGCAGATAGATAGTTTACATAGAGCATGCCCAGAAGTGCAGCAGCACTGGAACTGGCCAGGACAGATCTCTTTCCACACATTCATAGAAATCAATTGAATGTTTCTTATTTTTAGGCATTAATTATCCTCTTTCTTAGGTTTTAATGTCTTGTCAAATAATGGTTGGGCGAATCAGGTTTCTATGTATCTTCAGGCTTCCTCATGTATAGGCAGGCTTTCTGGAACTGGAACTTCACAAGGTGTCCTGTCTCAAAAGCAGGACAGGTCATGAAGGCAAGGAGAAGTAAGGCTGGACTCCAGGATTGCTGTGAAAGTTAGTGGTCAGGATGAACTCATGGAAGATGTGGTGATGAGAAGTTGTGAATATCAGTGAACAGACAACAGTGTTGCAGCAGTCAAAGTGTAACGACAACCAGATGGAAATTACATATAAAGAATCTGGGTTTTATCTCAACTATTATTTGCTAATTATCTGGCTCTATGTCTTTTAATTTTTCTGTACTGTGATTACTTCTCCTACAAAGAGCAATACGTACCCCTACACACTCTTTTGGACCTCAGACACAAATAAAATTGCTAATGATAGATAACATTTATAGAATTCTTACTGAGTATCTTACATAAATTAACTCATTTAGTTCTCACAATTATCTTATACGGTAGATATATTATCTTCCATCAGCAGCTGATAACCTGCTCTAGAGTCTAGTCTTAATCATGAGATCACATATAGAGTAAAACATGAAAATACTATGTTCACATACGCTTTTGCTAATAACAATGTATTAAGTACTGTATGTATGCAGTATCAGGAGCAGCACTCATTACTTTATGTACATTATATGACCTAATATCATCGCAGCCTTTTAAGGTGATGTGTATAACATCCCTGGTATGGTTTTTGTATCGATTTTCCCTGAAACCACATGTGATCATAGGTGAGGCTTTTTCAGAGGTGGCTGGATGTAGAATGTGTGATAGCTTCATGGTGCAATGCTGGGAAAGGGTATATAGTTACTAAATCATTCCACTGACTGGTTTGGCACCACCCTAATCCAGGTAGCCTCGCTAGAGTATAAAAGGGGCATAAAAGGCTGCTACATTTCCAGGTTGTTTTGCTACTTTCTGCCTGCCATGAACAGTTTCTCCTCTGCGATGCCTGTCCGCTGTGCTACCCTGCCTTTATGCTGACTGTGGACTGAAACGTCTATAAACCATGAGCTACATAAACCTTTCCTCCTTTAACTTTAGGTGTCAGGTATTTTTGTCTCAGCAACAAGAAAAGTAACTAGCACTCTCCCCATTCTGCACAAGAGAATTGAGACTCAGTGTTTAAGGTTATCCAGTTATTACACTAATGAACCAGAATTTCAACAAGTGTGCTTTAATTCCACAGTACTTCAGTCTTTTATTTCTTCGATGAAATTAAAACTCTCCATAATGGCCTCCCTCAACATTCTCCTCCACCTGTCTCCAGATTCCTTACATCTATGGTGAGTCATCCTTTGTACTAATGATCAACATACCTTTCTCTCACTCTGATCTTTAAGAGTTACTCTCCCTCTGTATCTTCAGCCTTTTCCTCTCTACTGATGTTACCTTCTCAAAGTATGAAAGTACAACTTTCACATCCCACCCCTTCCAGCTCTGAGTCAACTTCTTGTTCCTTCCCACCTGAACCTCCCTGCACAGTAGTCTCCACTTCCTGTCAACATCCTTAACTCCCATCCACCCTTGCATCATTATTACCTGCTTTTTCAAGCTCCCCTACTCACACTGCTCCTTCCCTTGCTTCCCACTGGCTTCTCACCTACCACTATTTACAGACATTCTTACTCCTCCTATCAAGACCCTCCCTGCTATACTCTTCAAAGCCTGTGCAGTACCCAGGCCTGCCTACCTCCAACCCTCACTCCCTCTCTCTTGTTCTCTATTTCTCTACCCAGTCACCAGTGGCTTTTACACATAAGTTGTTGCTCACCTCTTTGAAACTCCTCTGCCTATTCGCTGCTTTCAGAATGCCCTTCTCTGCTGCCACATCAATCCTCATTCCTCCCTCTCCAGAAAACTTCTGAGATTCCAGCTGAGATGGCCTCTCTTCCTAGAAGCCTTGGAATCAACCATTATTCTAAGACTATGTGCACCTTCTCTGTGACCCCAGAGCATCAAAAGCTTTCTATTTTAATTTTTTTAAAACTTACTCCTGTATCTGATTTTCCACTCACTGTGGGCTCCCTAAGGACAGCTCCAGTCTCTGCTAAGTATTGGAACAAGACATTGTGGCTGGGTCAGGATTCATGTGGTTTGTTTGCTTGTTTGCTTGTTTTTTGGAGACAAGGTCTTGCTATGTAGTTCAGGATGGCCTTGAACTCACTATGTGACCCAGGCTGACCTCGAACTCATGGCAATCCTACTGCCTCAGCCTTCCAAGTGCTGTTATTACAGGCACGCCCCCCATCATGCCTGGCCTAGGATTCATTTTTGTTTTTGTTTTTTGGTACCAGGGATCAAACCCACGACCTCATACTTGCCAGGCAGGTGCTTACGCCACTAAGCTAAATCCCCAGCCCAGGATTCATATTTTTGATAGTTACACTCTTTGATCTTTGAAAAGCGATTTCTTCTTTATATTTCATGATTTTCCTACATATTTTCATGTGGGAAATGTTTTTTTATCTATGAACTTATTATAATCTCACAATTTCACAATTTTATCATATTTCTTTTTAGTAAACATTAGTTTTCCTTTATTTACCTTTCTATTTCAAAGACCAGGATGAAGAGTGCAAACTATATTGCCATAGAGGCTAATAGCCACTGTTTGTGTTTCCTTGATATCCATTCTCTTTCTCCTGGAACAGGATCTTGATCTTCCTTCTGGAAACCACCCTTTCCTCATGAGTGGCAGGACCAGTGGGATGTCAATCCAGGTTTCCCACACTTCTCAAGTCTCAGGGTGGAAGAGTTCCTAAGCCAGTTAGTCACTCACTGGAATTTAATTCTTAGGAAGAATGATTCAGAAGATGAGTGGATAAAGTTGATTCATTCCAGAAGGGATTTTCTTTCAGTAAAAATTTTGTTACGATAAAAGACACATTGCCACTAGTATCCTCAAAATACTTCCTCTAGCGTCAAACACACATGTCCAATTGCTCTTGCCACTTCTTCCCTAGTTGTAATTTTTAGTGGTAAAGTGTGTGAAATGTATCCCTCAGAGAATACAAGTAGTTTTATTGCCCCATGTCTTTTATTAGTGCTTATTTGTTATACACACAATGAGTTTCACTTCAGAGGATTTGTACACATACATAAAACTTTAATCATTCTCACCCATTTCTGCTTATAGCCCATACTCCCCATAGTTTCACATTTTTGGGGGGATTTTAATGTGTATGTATTTGATCATATTCATGCCCCCATCACCTGCCTCTATACCATCTCCTCCTCCACAGTCTTCCTTTTTCTTGCTTAATATTAGTTTCCCCTCTACTTTGTCATCTTTTTTAGATTCCACATATTTGGGAGAACATGTGATATTAGGATTTTTGATTCTGGTTTATAGTAGTCAATCTGATCATCACCAGATCCCTCCATTTTTTTTTCTGCATATGACAAAGTTTTAGTCTTTTATGGGTGATACTCCATTGTGTATCTGTGTGTGTGCATATGCCATATACATGTATACCACATACGTGTCACATTTTCCTTATCCTTTCATTTATTTTTGGTTGCCTAGGTTGGTTCCACATCTTGACTATTGTATGCTGTACTGCAATAAACATGCAGATATCCCTGTGGTATGTGGACCTTAATTTCTTGGGCAATTAAGGAATAGTGTAGCTTGATCAAATAGCAGTTCTTCTTAGTTTTTTGAGGAACCTTGAAATTGATTTCCATAGAACCGTACTAACCAGCAGTATTTGTATTTCCCTAATAGCTAAAGATGTTGAATATTTTTTCATATATTTATTGACCATTTGTGTTTTTGTGTGTGTGTGTGTGAAGCATCAATTATGTTCTTTACTTGTATTTCTGATTGGGCTAGTTTTTTTGATACGTTTTTTGAGTTATTTATATATTCTAGATATTAATCTTCTATCGAAAACATAGCTGTCAAACATTTTCTCATATCCTACAGGCTATCTTGTCACTTTGTTGATTGTTTCCCTTGCTGTCAGGAACTTTTTTTAATTTGATGTAGTTTCATCCTCTATTATTTTCTGTGTTTTTGTTTGTTTGTCTTGTTTGCCTGAGACAGGGTATTGCTATGTAATTCAGGGAAGTCTTGAAATCATTACTTAGCCCAAATTAGCCTCCGATTCACAGTGACCTGCCTTGGCCTCCCAAGTGCAGGAATTATAGGTGTACACCATCACATCTGGCTCTGGAGTCCTATTCAAGAAGTCTTTGCCCATGTCTATGGCTTTAATTATTTCCTCTATGTCTTCCCTTAGCCGTTTCAAAGTTTCTTACATCTAGGTTTTGATCTATTTTGAATTTTTTTTGTGCAGAGTGAGAGGGATCTCTAAGTGGATATCCAGTTTTCCCAGCACCATTTGTTGTCTCTCTTTTCTCCAACACATATTTTGGCTCTTTAGTTTGGAACTCGATGGGTGTAGATGTGTGAATTTCTTTCTGTGTCCTTTAATCTGATTCATTGGTTTACATGTCTATTTTGGTGCTGGTAGCTTCCTATCTTTGTTATTATGGCTTTGTAGTATTTGAGATCAGTATTGCAATGGTTGCTCTCCCTTCCTAAGATTGTTTTAGCTCTTCTGGGTCTTTTGTGGATTTTTTCCTAGTTCTGTGAAGAATGCCATCAGTACTTTGATGTAGACTACACTGAATCTACAGATTGCTTTTGATAGTGTGACCATTTTAACAATATGAATCCTGCCAATCTATGAACATAGAAGGTTGGACCAACTTCTAGTATCTTCAGATGCTTTCTTATGTATTCTGAAATTTTCATTGTAGAGATCTTTTACCTCTCTGGTTAGATTGATTCTTAGGACTTTAGTTTTTATTTTTTAAGCTATTGTGAATGGAATTGTTTTCTTGATTTCTTTTTCAGCTAGTCCATTATTGGTGTATAAGAGAGCTATTGATATTTTATTATTGATTTTATATCCTGCTATTTTGCTGAATTTGTTTATCAAGTCTTTGGTAGACTCTTTAGTGTCTTGTAAGCATAGGATCATATTATATGCGAACAAGGATAATTTGATTTTTCTCTTGCTTAATTGCTCTATTTCAAGAATTATATTGAGCAGGAATAATAGGAGTGACACCCTTGCGTTAAACCTGAATTTTGAAGAAATATTTTCAGTTTACCCTCATTCACAATGATGTTGGTTATGGGTCTGTCATATACAGCCTTTACTGTATTGATCCCTCAATACCTGCTTTCTTTAGGACTTTTATCAAAAATGGATGCTGATTTTTGTTTTCTGAACGATATGATTGATATGACTGTGTAATTTTTATCCTTTTTTATGTAATATATTATGTTACTGAGTTGTATATGTCAAACCACTCCTTGCATCCCTGGAATGAAGCCAATTTAAACATGGTATCTGATCTTTTTAATGTGTTGTTTAACTTGGTTAGGAGGTATTTTATTAAGGATTTTTGTGTCCATGTTCATTAAGGACATTGGTCTATAGTTTTGTTGCTGTTGTCGTGTCCTTGTCCAGTTTTGGTATAAGGCTGCAGGTCTCATACAATGAATTGGGAAGTATTCCTCTCCTTTTTCAGGGAATAGTTTGAGCAGAATTGGTATTTTAATTCTTTAAAGATTTGATATATTTCAGCAGTGACTCTATATCATCCTGGTCTGTTTTTGTTGGAAGACTTTTATTACTACTTCAATCTCATGGCTTCTTATTGATCTGCTTAGTATTTTTATATCCTCTTTGTTCACTTTGGTAGATCACATGTGTCTAGAAATGTATCAATATCTTTTAGATTTTCTAGTTTATTAGAATATAGGTTTCCAAAGTAATCCCATTCCCATTTTCTTCTCTTCTATGTTTTGGTGTTGATTTGGATCTTCTTCTTTCTGTATTTTGGTTAGTTTGGCTAAGAGTTTATCAATCCTCTTTATCTTTTCAAAGAACTATTTCCTTCATTGATCCTATGTATTATTCACATAGTCTCTACCTCATTAATTTCATCTTTGATTGTTCCTATTTCTTTTACATCTGTTGAGTTTGGTTCAGATTTTCATTTGTTTCTCGAGAATCTTTAGATTCATCATTGGATTATTTACTTTTGACCTTTCTCTTTATTTGATGTAGGCACATAGCTATAAACTTCCATCTTTAGAATTGCCTTTGCTGTATCCTAGAGGTTCTGATACATTGTATCTCCATTTTCCTTTGTTTCTAAGAATTTCTAAATTTCCTCCCACAATTTTTCAATGGGCTATTGACTGGTCAAAGTAATATGTTCAATATCCATATGTTTGCATAGTTTCTATGGTTTTCTTGCAGTTCATTTCTAGTTTCATTCCATTATGATCTAATACAATTTAAGAAACTATTTCAATATTTTTATATTGTCTATAGTTCTTGTTACTTAGACTCTCCTGAGTTGTGCTGGCCTATCTTATCTCCAAAATCAGGTACTTAATTTTCTCTACTCATTTCATGGGTTACCTGATAGCCTCCCAATACAGTGCTTATCAATTCAAGGTAACCAAAATCTGTTTCAATTCTTTGGACACAACCAACACAATATGATACTTAAGTGCTGAACAAATGTTTGCAAATTGAATTATAACTAATGAATAATTGAGTCACAAAAAAAGATTTTTTCCCAAGTTAAAACAAAGTCTTACAAATTCTACAAACATAAAGATTTAGAAGGGAATATATATTCAAGAAGACAAGATGATGAAAACACCAAGATCCCAGTTGTGAATGACAGAGGATTTTGTCTCAAAGACAAACACCTTTCCCTTTCCTTTGATTCTTTGTACACAGTAGAATGAAGTAAAAAAAAAAAAAAAAAAAAAAGGATGGTGGTCAGGCAGAATGACCATGATCTTCATTGGAGAAGTAGATAATTATGTGTGTAGGAGGGCAGATTTTATCTGAAATGATTTTCAGAGGAGCACATTAAATAATAAAATAAAATATGATTGCTGGAAAGCTTGAGGACAACTATCAATATATCATAGTATTAAAACCTCAGTGGTAAATATTTCCCATCACAAGTATAATGAAGATCTTTATGCCCAACAAAAATAGTGATGACTGAGAACAGCACCTTTTGAGGAAAGCAAAGCTATTTTCTTGATGTATTTCTTGGAGTGGTGTTATAATTTGCAGCTGACTCACTAGATAAGACAGGGTTTAACTTTCACAATGGCCCTGCTCTGATAACCAGCTCTAGTCTCTGGTCCAAACACAATGAAAAGATTATAGGATTTAGCCAAAATTTATGTTTTAAACATTTGCATAAAACTGTAAAAGAACTGCTTCTCCTAGCTACTGCTATAAGTACAGAAGGTATATTGTCTTTAGGTTCATTACAATCATGCATTCAATTCTGATTTTCTAATTTTTTTCTCTTTATCGGTACTCAGTAAATATTACACTTTATTCATCATACATAATAAAGACGCTATGCAGGGAACAAAAAAAAAAAGAGGTGGAATGTTTTCCCTAAAGACAGGGCTTTTCAAATGTGCTCTGTAATTTGTCATCCAGAGGAAAGAGTATATCATCACTGCTTTAAAAAAATACATGAATTACATTGACTTGATGCACAGCAGGCTCACAGATTTCACGGGGCCTTTGTATTGAACACATGCTTGTGCTTGGTTGTCTCCTCTCAGATTGTTCTAGGCATCCAGGAGATAAAACAGGCCGGAAAGCAGCAGAAGCCACACCGAACGGCTGGATAGGTCACTTCACTTGTGAGACACAAAGTTAGAAATCTACCTTCCAGACAGAAAATTAAACACTTTCAAAGAACCCACCAACCTATTCCACAGTCTGACATTTAAGATACTTTCCCCTCATTACCACTACCATTTCCAAAGTATTTAACTTCCCTAGATGACTTCATCATATCAGACTATTTAAAAAAGCAAACATATGTAGCTAAATATATCCCAAGGTTACCAACATCCTCACAGGCTGTACAAGGTACTTTCCTCTTTCTTTCAAAAGAAAGATCAATCAATTAATACAGACCTGCCAGTCTATAACCTTTTCTATTCTTTCTTGGTGTTATAAACCAGCAGTCTACAGTTACTTTTATTTGGGTGTGACTAACCTGTCTTGAACCTTCCTCCTGTGTACCAGCTCTGCCATTCAACCCCTGACTGTCTTATCCCCTCACATGTATACAAGCTATATTCTTTTCATCTTTTCTCATTTTCACTCTTTTCTTTTTGAGTACTATGCCTTGCTTTCTCTAGAGACAATGGTTTCCATTTATAAATGATATGATTCATGGATGTGTGGACTTATGAACATATATTAGCAAGCATATGTTATTAAAGATGAATTATTTTTAATAAGTTTGTGTCTACTTATTGTGTTAAATTGTTTTGTGTTTGTTTGCTTAAGACTCAAGGTGAAGGGTTCTCGGGTTTAGCTCAGCAGCACAAGAACCTGCCTGGCAAGCGTGAGGTCATGAGTTCAATCCCTGGTACCAAAAAAAAGACTCAAGGCGAAGACTATATGTGATACCTAAGAGATGTAATTTTTATTAAGAGAGAATATTTAATAGAGATTTTATTAATCAAAAATAGTTCAATTTTATTAATGGAGAATACTATTTCTATTTTTATCAATGGAGACTATCATCTAAGTAGTCTAAGTAGAATTAAAATGTTACTTTCATTGTAGGGCATCTTTAGTCGGGGATAGTAGTTAGAGGCACTAGCTAAATGCCAACATGTACTTGAAGACAGGAGATTTAGTAAGAAAAAGGTGACTTTTCCATGGGTCTCCATCAGTGTAGAAATTTTTTTCTTAAAATAATACTAATTTCTGTTAGTGAAATACTAGCTTGGGCCATGTGCCAGATGTATTACATTCATTATCTTCAAAATAATCTTTTACTCCAAGTATTATCACTCTTTTATTTTCCTATGTGGAATAGGAAAAACACATTAATTCAAGAATCACCACCTTGTTTACAAAGCTCAGCAAGACCCTGTTAAGAAGTATTAATTTCAAAGAAATACTTGTTTTTAATGTAAGTAGAGTCACTTATTCACAATTAAGAAGTAATGAAGGTTACTAACAGATGTGTCGATAAGATTTCCCAAGAATTATTTTTTTATCTGGAGTACTGAGGAGGAACAATGTTCTCATTTGCAGTATAATACATGTGTATCCCCTTGCCCTTACATGAGACACAATAATTCTTAATCACAATCAATGCTGCTCTGTTCTTTATTCAGCAAGATAATTGGACATTATGAAATTGTAACCAATTGTGATAATTAATATCAAATGGAAAGGTCATTTACCCTAATCTTCAAATTCTAACCCAAGAATCTATTTTTAGACCAACTGGCTTGATTCAACTACATCTTTAAGCAAGTTTCAGCTACATTCCAAACTGATTGGGAGAAAGCCAACTCTATATGCTACTTTTCAACATGCATACTCAAGGCTAATGGCACCCATGGAATGTAGACCTGCCCTGAGACCTCCACTATCAAAGGGTCAACTTTCAGGCAAAATGCCTGCTCAAATGAGAGCTTATGTACATTCTTATCTTAAATAGCAAGAAGGTTGAATAAGAAAGCGACATAAGCTGTTATCTCCAGTTAAGTGGAATTACTTGTATATTGTTTGTAAATAAAAGAGTATTCATCATCCTTCTGTGGCTTATGTTACCAAAAAGATACGCAAGAACAAATGCTGCATTACCCCTTACACTGCATAATTATTTTATTTACCATTTAAAAAGCCAAAGAGGGTAGGAGTGAGGGAAGTACAAGGAATGAAATGTGGACAGCAAAGATCCACCTAGAAGGACAAGAAGGGAGGGGACCAGAGTGGGGAAAATGGAAGAGGGAAAGGAACAGAAAACTCTGGCTCAAAAGTGGTTGGCAACTAGATTCAGTACAGAAAAACGATATCTGATACATTAAGAAAATTAAGTGGGACTCTGATGACCTTTTCTAAACTGCAAAGTTCTCCAAGAATTAATTCTGCTTTGCCCAAGGATACTGCATTTAATCTTCATCTCAGTTCTGGATTCTGAACAAGCTACAAAGATATGGGTATT